>JANHFX010016366.1:0-22956 GCA_027560015.1 Chloroceryle amazona
GTCCCAGGCTGCCCAGGGCAGGGGTGGAGTCCCCATGACCCCTGGAGGGGTTTCAAAGCCGTGGAGCTGTGGTGCTGAGGGACATGGGTTAGTGATACCCTGGCAGTGCTGGGGGAACAGTTGGATTTGATGATCTTCAGGGTCTCTTCCAACCAAAACACTTCGATGACTGTGCTGTGGCGAATCCCCCACTTGTGACTCTCCCACCGCTGCCGGAGCAGCGGCGGCTGGCGGGAGGGACAGGACCCGCTCTGCGGTGTGACAACACCCCCCCTTAGCGGCAGCAGCCGAGAAGAAAACTGCGGAGCAGAAATACCTCCAATAAACGGACACAACATCTCCTGGCTCAGCGCGGGTCCGGCGGGTGGTAATGAGCTTCTCCCAGCCCGCGGAAGAGGTGTTGGGCATCCTGAGAGCCGAAAAAGATTTTCCTCCTAGCAAGGGAAGGATGCTCCGACTCCCCCGGCCCTGGGGACAAGGTTTTTACACCTTCCCTCTGCCCCGGCTGCCCAGGGTCGGCAGCTGGGAAGGAGCCACGGGGCGGGATACAGGCGGCTTCGGGGAGCTGCAGCTGCAGGGATTAGGAGGCAGAAATTAATCTGTAAAGAAAACTTCTCACCAGTTAGAGCAAATATTGATTTTGTGTTTGTCTGCTTCGGCAAGGCCTGAGAAATGGCAGATTTAGACATTAACTGGGGCTGGTTTGGCTTAATTCAAACCTCGATTTACACTAACGCTGGGAACAGACAAGTACATCAGCAGAATTGAATCTACAATTATTTAATTCCCCCCACATCTAGTCCTTTTGGGCAGATCTGACACCAGTTTTAGCACCTGTTACGTGCTGCACAATTACAGATAACAGGCTTTATTATTACAGGGCTGCAGATTCTAATTTGATAGGGGAATTTTTAGCCCAGCAGCCTCCCCGGATGGAAGCACTTGGCAGCACCGTCCCCAGCCACTGCTGTGACAGCTTTGCAAACACAGGGCAGGAAAAACAGTTTTACACACCAGACTTTGCTCTGGAGCTGTGGCTGCCGGAGCGAGGAGGGGAGCAGCGGGCACAGGGGGGGACTTTGCTTAGTGAGCATCAGCACAACGCACTGGAGCATCTTCCCATCCAAAGCGAGACACTGCCCTTGGTGTTTGGCCAAATCTCAGCTGGGCGCTGGGCTCTCCTTCCCCTGTGGACAGGCTCGGGGCCTTGGGTAGCTCAGTGCTCCTGGCTGAACTTGGAACTGGGCACAGCACTTTTGCAATTAAAAAAAAGAAAAGAAAAAGGAAAATAAATTAAAACACACCTTAAAAGGCATCAGTGTGGACAACTATGGCAGCATCCCTTCCCCTGAGCTGGTACCTCACTTGAAGCCAAAGTTTTGGGTGGAGATTTCCCAAGCCAAACACACACACAGAGGGAAAAAAAAAGAAAGGGGAATTAGGAATGTAATTTCTTTTTATTTTCCTACAACAACTGCATAGTATTAAAAAAAAGACAAAACAACAAAACAAACAAGAAAACAACCAGCCAAAAAAACCCTTAACAAACACACACCAAAAAAACCCCAAAAACACCACCACCAACAACAAACTACAACAACACAACCAAAACCAAACACCCTCTAATGCATTTATAAATAAACCCCCTATGAAGTGTCAGATTTGCCTTCCATGAGCTGTTAGGTCCCCAGGTCCAGTATGACTCAGGTGCTGGGGTTGCCAGCCAGGTGCTGCCCACAGCAAGGGAAGATGAGCCTGTGCTTGTCCCTCTGAGCAGTTCTATTGAGTCCTTTCACAATGGGGGTTTTAACTCCTTGAAATTTCTCTTCTCTAGGTGTTTTCCAAATGGAAATACTCATTTCCTCACTCTGAACCCTTTGGTTTCCACTGCAAAATGTTTTCCCTGACCTTGTGCCGTAATTTAATCTTTTATTACTCTGTACTGGCAGAGCTGAAGAATTGCAAGTTCCCCACTCCAGAACAGGGAGAGGGGTGGATTTTCAGATTCCAAAGCACAAAGAGTTTCTGGCCCAGCCACAACCAGCTCTTAACACAAGTTTCCTCCGTCTCTTGCAAAACGCAGGAGCTGCTCAGCTAATCTTCAGCATGTATCTACCAGGCTAAAATTGCCCTTTTAATTTCCTAAACCTCTACATTCACAGGTTAGAGTGTCAAAAAAAGCACATGGGAAATTTTACAAGGTTATTGGTTAGCAACTGCTCAACAAATACCAGAAGCAAAGGCAGGAGAGGAAACATTTTGCTGCTTGAGATTAACCCCAAAGCATTTTTTGGCACTGCAGCAGCCCCAGACACCCACCATGACCTCGGCATCCCCTTGCACTCATCAGAGGGTCCAACATGGGGTCTAAGGCATCCTCCTCATCTGCACCAATAAAGCCCATGAAACATCTTCAGGATGTAACCAACTCGAGCCATCAGTGAGAAATTATTTTTTTTCATCTTAACACAGCACACCCACAGCCCAGGTAAACTCCACTTGGGGAGGGCAGGGGGAGAGCGGGGATGGAGCAGCAGTGAGGGGATGGCTCCTGATTGGAGCCAGGATGCTCCCAGTACAGCCAAGAGCCCGGCTGTGGCCCAGGATCACATTGCTGCTCTGGGAGGACAAGCCCACTGGACACCCTCTGCGCACGCTGCAGCCTCGCCATGCCTCCTGCCTCAGGCAGAGGCAGGTGATGCTCAGACTCAAAGGTCTGCATCACCACTAAGCGATGATTCACCATTTCACACTCTGCAATTCACTTTTCCCTGTGCCATGGCATTAGTTACCAAGCACCGTGCATTAGAGAGGTCAGCAGGGCAGTTGGGGTGGCACCAGTAATTGCACCCAGGTTTGGGGCTTTGCATGCGGCAGCTGCTGGGAGCAAGCAGAGCACTTGCTTTACTATGGCTGGTTCTGTGGGTGAGCCAGGGAACAGGTCGCAGCACTTCAGCTGCTTTTTGTTTCCTTGAGTTACAGGAAAGACCCAAAACAGGAGAAAATCCTTCCTTGATGGTATGCATCCCTCGGCGGCATGCAGGGAGGGCTCTCCCCACGGGTGCTGAGCCAGAGTCCCCTGCGAACAACCTGCTGTTTGCACAGCGCTTTAGTAGAATTAGCTGTGAAAACAAGATAAAAAGGTTGTGAAATCCCTCCAAGCAGCAGGAACAAGCCCAGCAGCTGAGAGCCCTTTGAGGGATGCACAGCAGCTCCCGTGCTGCTGTACATGGAGCTCAGCACGACTCTGCTCTGTCACTCAGCACCCAGCTCCATCCTGAAGGAAGCCTGCCAATAAGAAAAAACCTGGATGCCCTCTTTTTTTTTTCTCCTTACTCTGATATTTTTGTCCTCTCTAGCTTTTCCTGGCTTATCCTGGATGGAAACATCTCACTTGCAGTCAGGGCACTGCCATCAACAGGGAGCTCCAGCTCTGCTACTGCTCTGGTGAAAATCAATCCTTTCTCCTTGTCCGTATTCAAACAAGGGGTCACCTGCTCCGCTGAGGAACACAAGACACCAAAAGCAAATACAAAGTTTGAAATAAAGCAACAACCCGGGGTCTGGGCAGCTTTCCAGTAAGCCAGGCCATGGGAAGGGATTCCTCTCCCACACAGCAGAGGCTCCTGGGACTTTCATCCCAATCTTTCATGTAAAACTTGATCAAATGTCCAGGCTTCCCTCTGCGAACAAGGGCTGCGCAGCCTCACAGGGCTCTGTTACCACAGGGGCTTCAAAGGGACAACAGTCAGGGCACAGCTGAGGACACAGAGCCCTGGACTGAGAGGAGCCTCCAGCAAAACTCCCTTCTGGGGCCTCCAGCTCCAGTTCAGACACCCCATAGCCAGCATGAAGTTCAGCCTTCACATGATTTTTACTGGAAATAAATTAGACCATGCAAATTAAATGAAGCAAACTGGGCCTTTTTCCGCCACCTGCGGAGCAGTGCCTGTTCCCAAGCCCCAGGACAGCCAAGCTGGGCTGGTAACATCCACACCAGAGGGAGCTCCATTTTCCAATTAAAAGCTAATTGTCTTTTTTACTCATTAACTAGGCTGGGCCTTGCTCATTTTCCTTGGTAATTTTCTGCCCCTCAATCTTTCTTAATAAGCCCTGCGCAATGCAGGACAGCGGCACTATCTGGATTTACAGCATCAGAGCAGCAGTTAATACTTCTGAGCCTCATAATCCTTTAATTTAGGGGCAGCTCCCAAACATACATGCCAAGCTCAGGCACCGATTTATTCTCCAGCAGATCCTGCCTGCTCAGGATTCCCAGCTCACGGCAGCTCCAGGAAGGAAACTCTGTTCTGGGCTTGGTTTAGTAAAGCCACCCAGCACGGGGCCAGCTGAGCCTGCTACAGCCCAAGCAGAGAGGGGTGGGTTCATGATGATCTCTTAAAATAACACCAGAAAAGCAGGAGCTAAAGCCAGGCTTTCAGACACAAAGGAAAGAGGCCAGAAGAGGTTCTGCTACACCACACACTCCTGATGTTCCTCTCCAGCCAGCACTGTGGTCTCCATCCTCTCCTGCAGCTCTGCAGAGATCCCAGCCCCTCTAAACTCAAAACACAACACAGCACCTTCCCAAAAGGTGGGCACTGCAGCACCTTCCCAGTAGCCAAAAGCATTTCTAACCAGCTGATAACCTACTAAAGGTGGAGGGGAACAGTCCCTCTTCCCCCAGGCTGAGAAACATAGAAACATGCCTTCTGAGTTGGAAGGCACCTCTAGAGGTCATCTAATCCAACCCCCTGCACTGAGCAGGGACATCCTCAACCAGAGCAGGTTGTTCAGAGCTCTGTCAAGCCCCACCTAGCATGTCTCCAGGGATGGGACCTCAACCACCTCCCTGGGCAACCTCTTCCCGTGCTCCACCACTCTTGTGGTAAAGAACTTCCTCCTGAGTTCTAATCTAAATCCCCTCTTTTCTAATTTAAAACCATTACGCCTCATCCTTTCACCCCAGGCCTTTGTAACCAGGCCCTCTCCAGGCTTTTTAGAACCTCCCTATAGGTACTAGAAGGTGGCTGTTAGGTCTCCCCGGAGCCTTCTCCAGGCTGAACAATCCCAGCTACCTCAGCGTGTCCTCACAGGAGAGGTGCTCCAGCCCCCTGATCATTTGTGGCCCTCCTCTGGACCCGCTCTACCAGATCCATGTCCTTCCTAGAGGCTAACAGGAAATCAGCAGCTTGCCAGGAAAGAGAAGACCCCCCATGAAAACGAGCACTCCTCCTGTATCTCACCACCCCGGCGCAGCGCTGCCTCTCTCCGAGGCCATGGGCAGAGGGAGAGTCCAAGTGACAGGGTGATGTTCATTAGCACCATTGTTTATTTGAAGGAGCACAGCCCTGGCAGTACAGAACAGCCCCGCGCGGAGCAAGGGGCCAGCTCCAGACACAGGTCACCCCAAACCATGGCTCCCACGAATGCACAACACCCTCCCTCCTCCGAGAGCAAGGGAATCGCTCCAGCCCCTGTGGAAAGCCAGGGAGGGAGACCCGAGACACGGAGCCACCTTGGCAAAAGGCGATCCCAAGGTACCACAGCAGCCACCACGATATCCAGCCGCTCTCCGCTGCCGCTGCACGTGCTGCTCTGAGGTGGAACACGGCGACCACGTGCTTTACTGCTGCAGAACCCAGGTCTTGAGCAGAGGGAGGTCTTGTTCTTGCTGTTTGATCTTCAGCCCTCCCTCATTCATCTTTCTGTAGCAGCCCCCAAACTCGTGATCCACACATTAGCCAGCAGTTAGCCCCATTTATTACAAATCAGATCTACCTGGGAACAGAAGGAAAAAAATCCACTCCCCTGGCAGGGGGTATTTCTTCCTCTGGTTCCCCCGCCACTCCGCTTATTAAAATGTTTAAAAAATAAAATAAAAGCAGAACAATCCTTCATGATAAAATTAAGGTCCTTGATGTGTGACTCTGTTTCAACATGCCCAAAAACTGTCGAGCTTTCTCCTGCATGAAGAGCTGGTCTTGGGTTCCACCACAGGCTACCACTTTCCAAGCCCTGGTCATCTACAGGGGGGAAAAGAAAGGACATGTACATCGTTACGGGAGAGGACAAACAGACACTTCCTGGTTTAAAAGGCTAAAAAAAAAATTATGTTGGTCTTAACACCAACAACTACCTGCTACCTATAGGAAACAGGACTTGAGACTTAGGAGTACCCATCTTGCAACCAGGAGGAGCTTGCACAGCACAAGTTTCCTAGCACAGCTGAGATGGTTGTTCCTAGCAAAGGCAGGGGAGTGACATTCAGCAGGGGCCACTTTAGGCTCAGCCCACAGCTAGCTGGGCTGCTTTAATAAGTTACTGCAGCACCAGTCTGGCACGATCAATCCCAACAGCCCAGGCGTGCCACAGACAGCTCTGCTGCCCTTGGGCAGTGGGACTTCACTGCACACCTGGACTCTGTCACCACACCGGCTGCCACACTGTCACCTTCAAGTCACTCCCAAAGCTTGCTTTCTATGGATCTCTTAGCTCTGAGAGGAATACAACCCTGCCTAGGACAGGAGGACAAACAGAAGGGTTTATGTGGGGTTTATTTTGAGAAGGGGAAGGAATTACTTTGGCTAAGGAGTATTTATTTGTCAGAAGAATGAGCTTTCACAACAGACAGCTCTAATCCAGCGACAGACGCAGCCCCAGGTCACAAACACTGAGCCAAGGCAGCTCAGTGAGGACACCACTCACCTTGGGCTCCTCTTGGGATGTGAAAACACCCCCCACTCTTGCAGTTGCACCCCTCTACAGAGTAGAGCATTTCTCACGACCATCATTCAAGCTACCAGAGCTGCCGTGACTTGGCCTGCAATGCCACAGTGCAAAGTCCCTTCTCTAAGCCACGCTGCCTGACAAAGCAAGGACTCTGCCTGCACACATACGAGTGATGAACATCTTAAAGAGAGCACGAGAAACTCTTTATGCCCCAGCGAGCACTTCTAGGCTGCTGTGACTCCAGCACAACCCAGATACAAGCGCGGGCAGCTGAGGAACAGAGCAGCTGTAACAGCACCAAGCTCAACCCGGGGTACAAGGTGGCACAGTGTGAACTGGAGCTCAGTGCTGTCACGGGTACAGGTAAACAGTGGGACCAAGGCAGCCTGTGCTGCCTGCAGCACGCAGCCTCCGCCACAACCTAGAAACACCCTAAAAATCATAGTGGGGGGGAAATACCACACTGAGGGTGGTGACTGCCCAGAGAGGTGGTCACTGTGCCATCTCTGGAACCATTGCAGGTGAGGTTGGATGGTGCTCTGAGGAACCTGCTCTAGCTGCAGATGTCCCTGCTCCCCGCAGGGGGTTGGACTGGATGACCCTGAAAGGTCCCTTCCCACCCAAACCAGTCTGTGATTCTATGACCCTAAGCCAACCCTGAGAGCATACAGATGTCTATGCAGGAGTGCAGAGCTTCATCCCCTTGCTCTTCCTCCCAGGGAAGGATAAGGGTGTCACAACCAGGTAACCTCCTGTCTGGGAGAACAGTGGCTGTGGGCTTACCAGTGCTGGTGGTCTGAAATGGCTTGGCATTTTCCTGTAGGACATCTTCTCTGGCTGCACTTGTACGAAGGCTCTGTTGAGCAAACCGCTGTCATTCTTCCTGCTTGAGGAAGAAACGTTCAGGGACCTTGATAAGAAATTCACAGGCTGCAAAGGGGGGGAAAAAAAAGTAAATTAAAAAGGAAACAAGTCAATTTGCCCTACCAAAGCTGGTACCTGGGCCAAAAGGCCAGCTAACAAATCCAACCCTTCACCCACGTTCACAGCTACTGATCTACTGATCATGGGCAAAGTTCCCAACATGGCTTTGCTCAGGGTTTCAGTGAAGCAGAAGCTGTTTGTGCCCCAAATCTGAGCCCAGCACCCTCACCTGGGCTCTCTTAAAACAGACAGTCTTGGGGAGGGCTGGCACGTTTTGTGTGATATCTTCATCCACAATATCCAGGGCCAGAGACTTCCGGACCTTCTTGATGGGGCTCCTGCGCAACTGGGGGACATGGAAGAACAAGCGTTGGCATGAATCATCCCAGTGAACTCCCCTCCTAAGGGCCCAGGGTGCATGCCAAGCCCCCATCACCCCAGGTCTGCACTGCCCCAGCACCTCAGGAAGGTGTCATGCTGCAGCCTCCCCCACCACAGGGCACAACAGCTTCTAGTGCTCTCCTCCTAGCACCAAGAGCCACCCATTGAGAAAAGGATGTCCCTTTCAGTAGGAAAGGAAAGCCACCAAGGCTTTCCCACAGTCTTCTGGGAACCCAGCTTGCCACAGATGCTCCAAGGGTGCCACAGGTCTCTCCTGTAGGGACAATGTGTCTCCTAATGTCCCCAAGTTCAGCATAAACCAGGACAAAGCTGGATGCATTAAGGTGGCCTTAACCTCGGGGCACCTCTCACCGATTAGAAGGCAGCAGCCCTGGCCCATCATTTTTTTGGCATCAGCAGTAGGATGAACAAAACCAGCCAAATCACCCATCAACAGCAGAGAACAGCTCAGCAGCAGGTTCTAGACGCTCTAGAATCAGCTCACCCCTTGTTTTCTCTTTTGTTTCTCAGGCTTCACATCATCTTCTATGATTAGTTCAATGCCAGCTTCACTTCGGAGCACTTCTTTCAAGTCTTCTTCCAGGTGAGGAGTCTGGGGCTGGTGTACAAAGGAGGAGAGAAAGCACAAGACAAAGTTTGTATGCTGGGCAGACTGTTGTGGGGGTGTGAAAATGTATAAAGACGCTTCCCCATGTTGCTTGTGCCACCACACAGACTCACAGGTATTTCCCCCAAGGGATAATGGGGTCAAGGGAGCCCACGGTGGGAGGACAAACACAACAACTTATTTACTTCCCAGCTGGAAAAGATACAACAAGACTTCTGCTAGCCTGACAGATTTGCAGGATCTCCAGTCATGAGAGACTTATCACCTGAACCCCAGATGTGCCATCAAGAGATCAGTGTGCACAGAAGGCCTGGGATACTGGAAACTGCCACCCTGCAACACCTGCATTGAGAGCCAGCTCCTCAGGGATGCTCAGGTAGATCATTTCCTTGCCTTTCCTCAAGGCTATCAGCAGCCAAGCCCTGCAGCCTGATGCAAGGGCAGGTTTTGGCATTTCCAACTGGTTTACAGAGGAGCCATTAAGTCCTGTGGCTACTTACCATGAGATGTTACAACACAGGTAACAGCTGGCTCACAGCTCCCCTGCAGTCTTCCCCAGGTCTCATTCACATTCATTGTGTTTCCACCACCAGCAAGTGACAGACCTGCCCCAGTACTTACCAGGGGTCTAATTGGTCCATATTTCTCCAGGGCATTTTTGAAAGGTGTGGGGGTGTGAGGAGTGTTGTCCACAACATACTTCTGATCTGGTGTGACAAAGCTGGCGGCAGAGTGGGAAAGACAAAGGATCAGATGTGCTATAGCCCACACCAAGTGCCCACAGCCTTCCAAGCCCTTCCACTGCAGAAGCCACCTGGCTGGACTGTTCCTGGGGTGCAGGAAGGGCAAACAGGCATGGGGGAGCCTTTACTGGGGAAAACTCTCCTTCAGACATGCCAGCTACACTGCCTTACCCTGCCAGCCACCCAGCAACCTGCTCAGAAAGCAGTATAGCACCCTGGCACAGGTAACATGCAGTGCCACAGGCCAGCCCTGCGCTCCAGTGCTTCTGGTGGGTCTGCTCAGGCTCAGTCTGGGCTTGTGACAATAACAGCTGGACCAGCAGAAGTCCTGGGTGCAAATGCACTTAGAGCAGCCAAGCCAGCTCATGCCACCTGGACAAAGGAGCTGCTCTGGACCACACCGACAACAGAGTTGTTTTGCCAGCACCCCCAAACACTGAACTGCTCCAGCCTGCCAGCAAATCATGCCCTGTGCAGACCCCTGCTTCTCACAGTGCCTTGAAGTAATCATCACCCTGGACCACCCTCAGGTCAGGCAAAGCAGAAGGTACAGAGCTCAAGGGATGGATCAGAGCAGGTCTTGTTGAGGAAGCCAAACCCCTCTCTGCTGGCACAGAGCTCACAGCAAAGTTGTCTAAAAACGTGCACAGAAGGCAACAGCCCACCCTGCAGCAGAGCACAACAGTGGTGACCTGGCTGCAGGCCCATCAGGTGGGACACTTGTTCCTTGCAGCTCAGAGAGGAGCTGTCTTTGGGGGGGAAAACTGATTTAAGGTAATCCCCAACCTGCCCTGCCCCTCTCTCAATAGCACCAGTACGAGTACAGGGGGAGGTTACGTTTGAATTGGACCCAGCTCGTGTAGATAAGGATGCTGCTTTGGTGGGGATGGGGCAGGAGGAGGAAAGAACTTACGCGGAGTTCTTCTGGAGCAGAGGCGTCTTGTCCCTGTGCAGAGGGGTGGTGACAATCACCTTCTGATTGCACACAGGAGTGGAGGTCAGAGATGGGTTCTCCAGTTCTAGGGTATCCTGTTTGGTCCAAAAGTTTAAGAACTGCACAGCAGAGGAAAGAGAGAAAGAGAAGACAAGTCAGTCTCAAGCAGCCCAGCAGAGTGCTGCAAGTCACTATTTTCTCCTAAAAATGGGGAAAACCTTAAAACAGAGACAATCCTGCCATACCAAGAGGCACAAGAGGGATCTGTCCCAGGATGACTCTTACAGACTCATACAGTCCTGTACATGGACACAAACGTGAAAGTTGCCAGAAGGTGCCTCACACTTGTACAGATGATTCACTTTCCATAAGGGATGTGTGGATACAACTATAAGCAGCTGCAGAGCGGGAGCAAAGTCTCTCCTTGCACTGGTCCAGATAAGGCCAAGTAAGTGGTGAAGGAGAGATAATGCCAGCCCACCAAAAGTCTATTTCAACCTCAGGCTGGCAGATGTGAGGGAAGTCCATGTAGCATAATATCAGAAGTGTGAAGTTAACATTGAGCTGTCTTCAGCCTAAATCGTGAGGCAACAACAAACTGTCTCATCTCTACCAGGATTTTACTTCATGACAGTCAGTAATTGACAACTTTACTCCCGTAAGGAAGAAGGTTCGCACCCAAGAACCCACAGGGAGAGAAGAGCTGCAGGCATTGCATCCACTGACGGCTGAAGTGCAGGCCAAGGCAGGACATGCCCTTTGCCTTCTCAGATTCACTCCAGGCCTTTAAAATTTTTACACATTTCAGGTCCCACTCTGATTTCCCAGTTCTTGCATTCGGGGTCCACCTGAACCTGGGTGTCACTGTGGCGCTTCCCCCTGTGGCACCCAGGGCTGCAGAAACAGGGTCTGAACAGGGCAGCTGTGGGCACTGCTCGGGAGAACATGGCAGGGCAGCAGCCTTTGGTCTGGGTTACAGACTGAACTCCACCACATCAATGTACAAAACACCAGTGGGTTTGAACAGCACAGATATTGGAGACCATGTGTGCACACGTGTGTGGACATGACAAAGGCTGGAAGATCCAGAGTGCCTTTTGCAACAAAGACAAACCCGGGAGCATTTTCCTAAGCACAGCAACTTGGAGACCTGCCCGAGGCATGTGCTGCCGTGCCTGTCCCCACGGCTCTGCTGGGGATGGACAGGGAAAGACACTGGTCACTGTGGCCACTCTGCTGCCCACAGCTGGGACAGCACAGCCCAGGGGACAGAAGTGCTATGGAGAACAGTTTGCTGTTCTTCAGCTGTTCTGTGCTGTTCTCCAGCAGGCAGGCACGTAGATCTGCACAGTGCTGCTCCTCCCTCATAGTGGGCACATGTCCTGACCATCAGACGGGGGAACTGGGCTCCCCCAACACCGCAAGTGCTCCCAGGGAGCAGCACAGGAAGGACAGTGCTGCAGACAAGCAGGGCCAGGACCCAGCTCTGCGCCTTGGTTTAGCAAAGGGACACACCCAGCACACGGGCCCTGCCTCATTCAGGGAGGAGAAACCCAGAGCAGGCAGAGCTGATGGGAACCCGTGGCAGGAAGACAAGGAGATAGAGCACAAACGTGCTTATCAGTTCACCACCAAGCCCGAGCAGAGGAGCACAGCCTGAGCTCTGCTATTGCTCCATACCTGAGATGGAGAGAAGGGCAGCGTCTTGACAGGGGTGCTCTTGGGCGTCATGCTGTTGCAGGAGTCAAGGAAGGAAAGGCTGGTGCTGGCAGCGTTCTCTGTGACGGGGGAGAGGGAGATCTTCCTCTTCTTCTGCCTCTTCAGCACCGAGGGCGGCGTGCCGAAGCTCACCTCCGCGTGCGGCGAGATGGGGATGAGCTCCCCCTTGCTGCTCTTGCTGAGGTCGGAGATGGTGTGGCCGTCCAGGCGGTACTCGGTCACGTTGGGCAGGGACGGCGTTGCCTTGCTGGGGGTTTGCCTCACTGGGCTGTTGCTGCTGCTGCTGCTGCTGCCGGCGGAGGGTTCCTCAGGCAGGTCAAACTGGGTCAGATCACACAGCCCAGCCGGGTCCTGCACACAAGGAAAACCATCAGGAAGGAAAGCTGAGCCGCCAGCTGGTACAGAAGCAGAACTGGGAGGGGAAATAAGCGGGTGTGTGAGATGGCACCAGCTTTTGCTGGAAGACTGCCCAGGGGAGAGCTCCAGATCTCCTCCGATCTGCCCCCAGCAGAGCCGAGAACCAGAGGAGGAAGCTGGCCCAGCTAAAAGCTGCTGCTTGCGCACAGGGCGGGTTTCTCTTTCCGCAAGGTTGGTTTCCCATTTCAGTTCACAGCACAGCTGCACAAACAGCTGCACCCCCACACAAAGGGGACAAAAACAGCAGCTGGGGGTAGGTCCGGGGACAGGGACTGAACGAAGTGACTGTCACCCAACACCAAAACAGTCTTTGGGCACATCAATACAGCTGGACACAGGGCTCTGCTGAGAGCAGATTAAAAATAACCAAACCGGTTCAAAGATCAGCTGCTCCACCACTCAACCCCACCAATACCCAAAGGCCACACAAGCAGGCACCTATGGGCCCACAGATGGGCTGTTAAGCCTTGGGGACACACTCTGTCCTCCTACACACATGCAAAGTGGATCCTTCACAGCTAATCAGCTGATAATCTACTCCGGTAGGGTGGGGGCCGCAGTAACATCTCCCTCTTGATGACAGCAAAGTGCTCCGTGGATTCTAGCCAGGCTCTGGCCCTGGTGTGCCTCCACTGCTGCTTGACTGGCCCAGATTTCCTAGTTTCAGTGAAGCTACCTCTACTTCACAGCAAATGGCAGCATCATCCCAGTGTGAAGGGCTCTATCCTGCATATTATAAGTAGGCCTGGCCTATTCCCAGTCCATCCTGTCCTTCCCATCCAGTAACAGGAGGAAAAGGAAAGCTCATGAGCACGGACCTGAACGCTTATGAGGGGCAGAGCTGAGGACACTGGCTGATAAAGGAGGGCTTGAGATAAGGTTTGCCAGCATCTACAGGCTCCCACATCAGCAGAGCCCATGTACAAGGACACCCACCTAAGGCTGTCCACAAGCTCAGAGCGATACTGGCAGAGCTGCAAAGGTCTAATCCAGCCCTGGAAGAGATGGTGGGAAGCCACAAGCCAGTGACAGAGCCAGCGCTCCTCAGGATGCCCATGGTGAGGAGCAAGGGAACCCAGTAAATTCACTCAAGGGCAAAGAGCGAGCCATCAGCCTCCCTCCATGAGCTGGAGGAGCAATGTCTGTTACTTACAATCACGTCCAGAGCTTCGCTGAAGGCTGGCACAGGCGATGGGTACAGATAGTTAGCAGCTTCCACGACCCATTTGTACGGTGACGGGACAAAGGAAGAGGCATCCTCGGGCACCACCTCCTCTGGGGTGCCCTCAGTGTTATGCTCGGCCAGTTCGGCAGCTGGCAGCTCTGAGGGCAACTCCTGTACACCCGTCACTTCCTCATCGCTGACATCCTCTTCCTTTACTTCAGAGGTATCGACCGGCCAGTTTGGAGGGACATTCTTTGCACGTACAATAAAGAAAGTCCAGCCGTTAGTAGAAATCAAGGGAACAATGTCAAGACTTGGGGACAAAGAGCGAGAGTCACTGGACACATTCAGCTCCGTGGGCTCTCCCACCTGCCACTCAGCTTGTTTCACAGCCCCGCTCTCCCTCACTGCTCTGCCCCATACACTGTCTGAGCAGAAGTCTGTGCAACACAAGGAGCGCAGGAGTGAAACCTTCAATGAAACACTCAACAGCACCCCAGGAGAAAGCTGAACAAAGGCTGAGCAGGTAGCACCACCTCTGCAGGTTCTGTCTTCCAAGAGCCTGTCCTTGAAAACTACAGGCTTTCTTCATGAGCACAATAGTTGTGTGAACCACCTTTGTTGCTTTTTTAGAGGCAAGGAACACAACACCTCCTCACCAGACTCCCCCACACTGTCTGCAGCAGCCTCCTTCTCCCACCAGCAGCAGCACAAGAGCCAAAAAAAGTAATAATCTTTGGTTTCTAAGAAAGACCTGACGCTGGGATTGGCAAGGGAACAGCACTAGCAGACTGCTGTCCTCCACCTGGATAACACACTGGAGCTCTCATTACACCTCCAGCTGCTGGAGGGAGAGATTTCTGAAGAGCCAGGCTCTTGGGAAAGGCACAGACTGTGGTGACAGCAGGCGGAGAGGCAGCAGAAGGGTGGATGAACAGCTCTGATACGCACTAGCGGAGCAGGGGGCTGACCCAGCTGCCTGCTGCAAACGTACTGGTGCAAGTACCTGGCTCTCAGCTGTCGTTTGACTTTGGCTCTCCTTGTCATCCACCTCCACGAGCAAGTACAGTGACTTGGACTCCTTATTTTCATTGAGGAAACCTCCCGTGTCCACCTTCCGCTTGATGGTGGAGTTCCAGTGATTCTTCACAGCATTGTCAGTCCTGCAGAGAAAGCAGAAGAGAAATTACCACTTACAGCAGCTTTAAAACACCATTAACAGCTGCTACACACTCTCCAGCCCCATCCTAGACATCCAGTGCATGGATCTCCACTGGCCACCAGAGAGCAAAGAGGTCCTACCTCCCAGGCAGCAGCTTGGCAATCTCTGCCCAACGATTGCCCAGGACCTTGTGGGCCTCAAAAATGATGCGATCCTCCTCCTCTGTCCACGAGGACTTCTTCACCTCTGGGTTCAGGTGGTTATGCCAGCGTTCCCGGCACTGCTTTCCCAGCCGCCCTTTCAGGTGCTTGGCTATCAGGGTCCACTGTTTGGTGCCGTATTTTTTAACCAGTTCAATTACCTTTGGAGAGAGCAGGATGGAAATGAGGAAATGGAATAAAGGAGGGGAAGGTCCATACAGTCATCTTCAGGCTTTGCTCTTCACCTCACTTGGGACCGGGTAAGGGCAGAGAAAGGCTGGAGGGATCCAGCACTGACAGTCAGATGTACCAACACTTGTGAGACCAATTATTCAGCTGAACATCTGAAAGTAGCCGTTTCCCTACAGACATTCCACCACGTGGCACCTGTGAATGCAGGCGACCACTCACAGAAGATGGGTGGACATTGGCGGGTGCACCAAGGGCAGAGGGGCCCAGATTTAGAAACACTTGCCCATTTCTGAGCCAGGGCCAAGTCTGACACGCTCCAGGGCTCCTTTGCCTTTCCTCCTACTGAGGACCCAGCCTTGTGACAAAAGCCCCCATCACCTCTGCACTAGTCTGGGTGCAGGGTGTGTGCTACACCAAGGACGTGCCAGGGCTACAGCTCCACGCCCTGCTGGTGCCAGGACGCTCGAGACCATAAACAAGCCATGTTCACTTGAGAGCCACGCACTCTGACACTTCCTCTTCAACCAGGGCTTTGTCACTTCTGCCTGAGGTTGAACACAAATGCTTCTGGGGAAGCTTTGAGCCCCTGTGCCATGTGCACGGCACAGTCAGAATGAAACAATCTATTGCCTGCAGTGTTCAGCCCAACAAAATCTTAGAGAGGAGGCTGAAGGTTCTCAGAGAGCATTTCTATCCCAACCAGCTGGGCTCACTGATGCTCACAGCACTCCTGGCCCATAACAAGTGTCCCTGCTGCAGACTCTTGACTGTCAAGCACAGACAAACAGACCAAAGACACAGAAGTGAGGCACAGGCCAAGGAGCTGGAGCAGTTGCAAGACAAAGCAAAGTGCAGTGTAAGGAGGAGAAAGCTGGAGCCCAGCCGGGCCAGGATGGGTAGACTGGCAGAGGCAGGACATGCACAGGGAAGAGGAAATCAGGTGGTGACTGCTCTGCTGCAGGGAGGTGGAAGGAGAGCACAAGAAGCTTCCTTAGGACACGCTTGATGCAGCACACAGATGAGAGGTGAAAGGGTCTGTAACAGCCTGTAATAGGAACAAAAGGGAAAGAAACCAGGGAGCAGAAGCATTACAGGGAATCTGACAAACTAGGACACTTTTCAGCAGGAAACCTTAGTAAAAGTTGGAACCCATTCCAACTTTTCTTAAGCACGATGAGTCTGTTGAGCTGTCCCCTCTCAGCTCACTCTAGAATCAGCAGAGGAAGGGGCTTGCAGGAGTCACGAGTTACCCAGTCAACCTCAGACATCCCCTTCAGCCTGCCTGCTGTGGCACAGGAAAGGCCAGGTTTATTTTTCCTTTGGTCCAACACGGCCAGGTCAGGCAGAGATCTGCCAGCAGGCAGATGAATTAATTCCCTTCTCTGCTCTGCTCTCTCCCTCAGCACCCTACTGTAACAGTACTGTGTGGAAGGGAGAAGGTATTTAGCTGAAGAGGCCCAGACCTGCTCCTGCACATCACAGCCACAGTTGCATTAGGCAGCTCAGAACAGGTCAGAGACATTGGAAGGAATCAGCCACAGTTCAGAAAAAGCCCCCCAGGGTCTGACACCTACACCCTCCCCACACACAGTCACAGACCAACACCCAGATCCTCTCAGCCATGACTTACCTTTTGGTCCTCCTCTTTGGTCCAAGGGCCCTTAACCAAGTCTGGATTCAACACTCTCAGCCAGCGGTACTGACACTGCTGATCGCTGCGGTTCTGGGAAGAGGAATGAGAAGAGACAAGCATTAGACCAGAGACTCCAAAAGCCCTTATAGCAACAGCATCTCCCACCCCCCCCGCCCCGAGCTGTTCCCCAAAAAACCTGCAGAAGAACATGGAGAACACCAACTACAACCAGGGCACTGGTCACACAGACAGGAGCCTCAATTTCTCACCCCAGCTCCAACAGACTCGCCCTTGAAGCTTCTCCACACCAGGAAGACATCTCCTTCCCCGGAGAAACACCTGGAGCTGGAGCCACAGAACAGAGCCCCCCCCCACCCCCCCCGAGCAAGCTGCTGCACGGACACAGAGAAGCAGCACAATGAGCACAAGAAGCAACACACAAACAGTGCGACTCAAACTGGGCAAGGGGTCACTTACAGGAAAGTGACTGGCCAGGAACTTCCAGTCATTCTGCCCGTAATGTCTTACTAACATCTTCAGCTGCTCGTCCTGCAAAGAACAAAGACACCCATCTGTCACATACTCTGAGGAAACGCTCACCACAGGTACCCCTGGGCTGATGGCTTCAAGAGAACAAGCTAGATATTTGGAACTGTCAAGAAAGCTGCTTGGTATTCTGCGTTCAGGGGAGGAGGGCAGCTCACCCCGTCCTTCAGCAGCACTCCAGTATGCAGAGCCCAACTGGAACAGATTGTTTGGTTCTGCGCTCAGCACCAGGGCAAGCTCATCCAGGGAGTACAAAACTCAGCTCTGTTCTAGCACAGCCTTGTTCAAACCCCGTGGCCAAGTCTAACTGTTTGTCCAGCCCCAGTACACCCCTGACCAGACGGCCTGTCTCCCAGTTGAGCCACTGGTTTTGCCTAGCCAAGCAAGCTGGCCGGTTTGAAGGTATCACCACCCATCCTGCGGTCTGCCTTTCAGTGCTATGGGCTCTATGGCATTTCTCTCACAAACCCTGCTATAGCCCAGGGCTGCTGGTGCTTCCAGCTCACCAGCCTGCGTGCTCTGGCTGGACAAACAGAGGTATGAAATAATTACCTTCCCAACACAAGCCCGAGGCTTTGATCCCTGCACAAAGATCACCTTTCAAACCCCAGGGGAGACAGGGCACCTTGTAGTTATCACACAGAACAAAGATGATGGAAGAACTGGGAAAAAGGCTAATTTCAGGCTCTGAGCCAGGATGACTAAGCCGTGATCCCCACACTCAGTCTCCACACTCTGCTTTCACTATAGAAAAGGGAGGACATTTCCACTGTGCAATTCAGCTTGCTGGAGGCCTCAGCCAGCCTCTGGAGCCCCTCTTTGCTCACAAGAGAGCTGCAAGCAGCAGATGACTCGCTCAGGGCTCACATGCTTAAGTGGTTGGAGCACCTGCTTTCCAGACTATGCTTCAAACTCCTCTGAACCTCTCAGCCTCAACACCTCAGCTCCCATTAACAAAACAGACACATCACCTTCTCCAGCAGCAAGACAGCGGGAGGTGGTGCCATGGCCAGCAGGTGAGAACTGGGATGGAAGCACCCAAGCCCCAGGTGCTGTGCCAGAGATCTACCCCAAAGCATCTGCTCTCAGCAAGCGCGGGGCTCTCACCTCTTCTTGCGTCCACTTGACTTTGCATCTGCCATCCCGCTGCTCCGGTACATCCGAGTCGGTGTCCTGGCAATGCAGCTCATCCTGGTCCTCACTAGAAATGAGCAAACAAAGATTATGATTTTTTTTTTTTTTTACCTGAGGAAGCAGCCTCCACCAAGCAGAGCAGAGCTGCAGGGAGCAGCCTGTCTTGCACAGAGCAGAGCTCCAACCCTCTCTTCCAGCACTGAGCCCCAACACCTCAGACATTCATTCACACACCCCAGTTGAAAGAGGCCCCTCAGCTCTGGGCTCCCAGTGCATTCTAGGGGGTTTTACGCTGCCAAGAGCATAGGAAGGAAAGTTCCGCTGGATTTCTTCTCCCTCCTGTTCCTATAGGAGGACTTTGCATCTACGGACTTTCCCCTCCTTACAGCTCGGCAGTCTCCCAGATTGCTGGAGAGAAGAAAAGGGATGCGAGGAGCAGCCAGTGGTGGGAGAGCCGCGCCGAAGGGCTCTCTACACATCACCCGTCCGGCCCCTGCCCCCATCCCGCCCTGTCACCCCCTGTCCCCAGTCAGGCACAGCCGGGCCCGCGCTCAGCTCCCGGCTGGAGCCCAGCGGAGCCTTTCGAGCGGGAAGAGGGGTGCGGGGCCGAGGCCCTGCCCGCATCCCGCCAACCCACTGCCCGGCCGGAGAGCGGGAACGGGCCGGCCCAGGAGCGGCCGCGCGGCGGAGAGGAAGGATCGCCGGAGCTGTCCCCTCCCGGCGGGGCCGGCACACGCAGCGCCGGAGGCGGCCGCACTCACCCGCGGCTGCGGCGCGCCATGGCGGGGCCGGGAGCGGGACCGGGCGGTGGCAGCGGCGGCGGCGGCACTTTCCTATCTCGCGCCAACGGCGCCCCCCCCAGCGCGGGGCCGGGCCGCGCATGCGCGCAGCCGCCTCCCGCCTCACAAAGAGGCGCGCGCGGGAGGGCGCCCGCCCGCCTGCCCCGTTACCGAACCGAGACCCCCCCCCTTACACCGCACCCCCCCTCAAAGCAGCCCTGCCCTCAGCCACCCCCCAGCTCTGCACACAGAAACTGGGGGATAAAAAAAATGCTTTACTGTATCTTAGCAGCTGAGCTTTTCAAGGATTAAAAATAAAGCTGCAGAGCAAGCACCCACACGTGTGAAATGGGGCACCTCTCGGCCCAGGAGCGTGGGCAGCCAATACACCTTGCCACAGGCTCCCAGGCTGTGGTTGGGTTGGGGGAAGGACTACAATTAAATGGGGAAAAAAGAATGAAATTAGGATCTTCTGGGCAGAATCACATACAGGAAATGAAAGGGAGTAGTGATGGAGCAGCCCCATAGCTGTTCATGGCTGCTGGTGAGGCAAGGTGAAGGGTTTCACAGCAATGCAGTGCAGGGAGGTGCTTTCAGAGGAAGAATGTGAAAGGGAAGTCATCATCCCCCTGTACTCACCACTGCCGAGGCTGCACCTCAAATATCGTGCTGAGTTTTGGGCTCTGCTTTACAAGACAGACATTTAGGGGCTGGAGTGTGTCCAGGGAAGGACAAAGAAGCTGAGGAAGAGTCTGGAGCACAAGTCCTGTGAGGAACAGCTGAGGGGCCTGGGGTTGTTCATCCTGAAGGAGGCTCAGGGGAGACCTTCTGGCTCTCAACAGCTCCCTGACGTGAGGTTGGGGCCAGGCTCTGCTCCCAAGAAAGTAGTGATAGGACAAGAGGAATTGGCTTCAAGTCACCCTAGCAGAAGGTTACGTTGGACATCAGGAAAAAAAATTTCTTCCATGAAAGGGTTGTCAAGCCCTGGAATAGGCTGCCCTGGGAAGTGGTGGATGTATTTAAAAGACATGTAGATGTGGTGCTGGGGGATGTAGTTTAATGGTAGACTTGGCAGTACTGGGTTAACACTTGGACTCAATGATCTTAAAGGTATTTTCCAGCCTACATGAATCTATGGAAGCAGAGGAGACCCCCATCCACTGCTGGCTCTGGCTCAGCAGCCCCCCCCCATCCCCACCCTAAGCCACAAGGCAGCCAAATGGTGATCCAAAGGATTCCATGGCCCTGCCTGACCATCCCTCCTCCCCCCTGGGGAAGTTTGGTTCCCTTGCCTACAAACCAAACAGCCAATGGTAGCCCAAGACCCATAGGGTTTGGTTTGTTTTTTTGTGTGTGTGTTTTTTGTTGTTTTGGGGTCTGTGTTTGTTTTTTTTGGGGGGGCTAGTATTACACAAACACCAAAATAGAGGTTTATTGTGAGCACCACCCATCCACCCTCAACTTGCCTGTCATCTGCTGGACCTACCCTAATCCTGCCCACAGCAGTGGCTCAGTGCATGGGCATCTCCTCCCCAGCAGGTGCTCTGTTGCAGAAACACTTATAAATTAAGGATTTTTATTATTTTTTCTTGTCATCCCTGCTAAGAGTCATCATAGAGAGGGTTGTTGTAGTTGCCCCAGGAGCCGTAGTCATGGTCATCCAAAAGCCTGCCATAGGAGGAGTGCCTGCCAGGGGAAAGCAAACCCCACGTTACTGGTTGGTTTGGTGCTTTATTAGCTTTACTTATGTAACTATAGGGTGGAAAAAAAACCCACCAAAACAAAAACAAATGTGCAAGTCCTCACTGGGTGAGGCTTTGGGATATTTTAGCAAGAAGCACCAGGACAGAAAATAAACCCAGGCAGGATTCTGCCCCTCTTGAACCAGACCAGGACATGCAAGGGAATTAAGACCTTTGCTCATGACAATTGTCAGCCAAGCCACATTACAGGTGTCCGGCGCTGGGCCATGCTGCTGCTTATTGTCCAGGTCACAGTGAGACCATGGCAGCAGCTTGCCCAAGAGATAATTGCTGGTTACAGCTACGCTGAGCAGCAGCTCTGGCATTTGAGTGAGGCTGCTGTACAATGAGCAATAAACTCTCTTTTTCACTATAGGCACAGTAGAAAATGCAGCTGGGTATCAGGACCAGAGGCTGCCCACCACCCTGCTGGGCTTGGGGACAGCATCTCCCCAGGGCTTTGCCCCCAGGCATCACCTGAGATGGGCTGCAGCCCCAGCAGAGGACCCACAGCTTGAGCACCCTGTCACACAGCACCCCAAAACCAGCCTTACCTGATCTTGAGGTACGCTGCTGCTCCAAAAACCAGCACCACCACAACGATGACCGTCACAGTTATGGCCACGATGCTCCCTGCAGAAAACCCATCAGCAAGGGTAGTGCTCAACACCCTGAGTCCCACCCGTGGCACCCACCCCACACCTCACTGCTTCCCAAAGCTCCTCTGGAAGATGCTGGGCAGACAGATTCTCACAGGGACAGTGGATTTGGGGTAAAACATCTGGACTTCACTTGAGGACTATGGGCATGGTCCTTAATGATCCTCCTGGTACAAGTATTTAGTGCTGATCCAAGGATATAAAATGCTCCAGAACCCTCCCTCTTCTGGCCTTACGAAGCACTTCTAAGCTATCTGAGCTTGCAGAAGAGGACAGGAGAAGGCCAGTTTCAGCTTAGCAAGGTCTTCAGGAGGTAGAAGACAGGCCTACATCTTCCTAACTCAGGCTGCACCCGCCATCCAGGCAGTGGTTTCCTCTCATTCTTAAGTGCTTCAAGTCAAATTTGCAACTAAGGATTCTATTCACAGCTGCAGGCAGCTAAGGTTTGGCAACTACAAGCAGAGCAGATGACAGACACCCCCAAGAAGGCTCAGCTTTTGCTGAATGGTGCTCTCAGAACACTGACCACCTCTGTCTTCCAATTCAGGGTGCTCTACCCCTCTTATCTAACACCTTGAGGTCAACCTTACATCTATAGACATATGTAGAGCAGTGGTGCTCACCTGCACTCAAGGCCCGTGGGACCTCTTCCATGGTGACTCCAGTGGAGAGGGTGGTTTTGCCAGTGGCCATGGCCTCAGCTGCCGTGGGGCTCACCATAGTCACTGGGGGAGACGTTGGCTCCACAGCCAAGCTTGATGCCATGGCCAGCGTCCCCATAGAAGGGGCATCCTTGGTCAGTGCCAGTGGCTGGGTAGTGCCAGGGCTCACAGGGACAGGTGCTGGGGACAAGACCATCCCAGGGGATGAGTACAGGTCACTGGTGGGGAGGGAAGAGGATGAGGCTGATGCAGGTACACCCGTGGAGTTGGAAGCTGCCCCCAAATCCATTGTGCCTCTTGCCAAGCTGGCAGTGCTTGCTGTCCGAAGACCTGGGGCTGTCACCAAGATTGGTGGCACCAAGCTGGGCTCGGAGGATACAGATGGGCTGTCTGCTGCGGTGACGGTGGCTGCAGCAGCAGGGCTCACAGTGACCGAGGCAGCAGCAGTGGCATTGTGGTCATCCCCCTCCACTGGCCCAGAGGGCACCACATCTCCAGCAGGTCCTGTGGAGGAAGGCAGCGAGGGCTGGCCGGGAGCTGGCGTGGGGACAGCTGCATCCCTGGAGCCCAGCTCCACTGGGATCCCCCCTGAGGGGAAGGGAGG
>JANHFX010016367.1:0-24802 GCA_027560015.1 Chloroceryle amazona
CAGGCTGAGGTATTTGGCTTTCATTTGTCTCTAAATCACAGCTTCATGCTGCAGGTAAGTTCATTCGAAAGCTGCCAACACTTATTGCCTACATGCCCCCTCCACCTCATGTCCATCAGTCTTGCAGTCATCACACTCATCTGGGATGGACTGTGGGAAAGGGGCCTTTCTACCCCACAGGTAGAGTTGAGAACAATCCGTGCCCCAAAACTTAGATGAAATTAATTTTCTTTTACTTCTATTTTCCTATTCTTATTTAGTTATTTTTAAATATCTTCAACATCTGCCTCTTCTCTCTTTGTTTTCTTCTCTTGTCTCTATCATATTCCTTTATTTCCCCTTTCCTTTCCTAGTCCATTCCTGCAGTTTTTCTCTCTGCTTTATGTACAGTGGTGTGTTAGGAAGACAGACAGACAAAACACTCCTACACGTGGGATAGTGCACAGCCATTAACACAACCACACCTGGCAATGTGAGCCCTGGAAACGGGCTCACAGTTGAACTCTCTAACTTTCACTTGCACTAAACTCACGTGAAGTTCACCTAGAATTTAAATAAATCAAAAGACAGTTTGCTATGATATGGCTGAAAGCAGCAAACGGTCATTCTGGGATTTAAAAATAAAAAACAAAACAAAACAAAACAAAAAAAGCCAAACCAAAACCACACAAACAATACCCACCCCCCCAAGCAACAACAACAACTAGAAACAACAACGAAAACCAAAACCTGTTTAAATTGTTAAAATTAAAACTGGTGCAATTTTTGGATCATTTTTGAATAACACTACACGTGTCCAAAACCAAATACCGAGGCCCTGCCTTGGTCTTAGGGCTGAGACGCAATTTGTTTAGGCTAAGTCCTCTGGGAAAGGGTCTTTTCCTGAGGCCAGGCTTGCCCTGGTCTCATATCCTTCCCCTGCTGCTAGGGAGATGGGAAACTGGCCTGGATGGAGCTTCAGTCTGACCCAGAATATGAAGTACATTATCAGTATTTCCCAGAAACATCTGGGAACATACAAGCATCTCCAATAGCATCTACCATGAGTGCAAAGATTATTATTTGGGTAAAGAGAACTGAAAATTCAGCATAATGAATGTTTTGCCAGTCTTTGCAGCTAAGGCTGTGTGGGCATAGGCTAAATGAAATGACCTAATGAAGTCAGGAATTCATACTGGTCTTTTACTTCAGATAGACATGCAGTTCAGCAATCATGTAGTAGGACCTTATTTATTCAATAAAGTACTCTTAATTTTGTTTACTTTTGTTTTCACTTCAGCCCAATCTCAGAATAACTATTATACCTCAATTCAGAGTGAAAATCAAGCAATGCAGTTTTGCTGCAAGGCAACTCAGAGTAACTGACCCCCTGGGGCAGTGAGGGATTTTGACACTACCTCCTATAACGTCCTTACAGATAAATTTAGGAAGTGTGGGTTAGATGAGTGGGCAGTGAAGTGGATCGGGAACTGGCTGAACAACAGAGATCATAGGATTGTGATCAGTGGCACAGAGTCTAGCCGGAGGCCTGTAGCCAGTGGTATTCCCCAGGGGTCAGTACTGGGTCCAGTCTTGTTCAACATCTTCATCAATGAGCTGGATGAAGGGACAGAGTGCAACCTCAGCAAGCTTGCTGATGATATCAAACTGGGAGGAATGGCTGACACTCCAGAAGGCCGTGCTGCCATCCAGCGTGACCTGGACAGGCTGGAGAGCTAGACAGAAAGGAATATAATGACGTTCAACAAGGGCAAGTCCTACACTTAGGGAGGAATAACCCCATGCACCAGTACAGGTTAGGGGGTGACCTGCTGGGAAACAGCTGTGTGGAGAAGGACCTGGGAGTCCTGACTGACACCAGGTTATCCATGGGACGGTGATGTGCCCTTGTGTCCAAGAAGGCCAATGGTATCCTAGGGTGCATTAAGAAGAGTGTGTCCAGCAGGTAGAGGGAGATTCTTTTGCTAATCTAATCCCCTAGTAAGGCCACATCTAGAATATTGTGCTCCATTTCTGGGCTCCCCAGTACAAGAGAGACAAGTAACTACTGGAGAGAGTCCAGTGGATGGCTATGAGGATGATTAGTGAACATCTCTCTTACAAGGAAAGGCTGAGAGACCTGGGTCTGTTTAGCCTGGAGAAGAGAAGACTGACAGGGGATCTTATCAATGCTTATATCTAAAGTGTGGGTGTCAAGAGGATGGGCCCAGTCTTTTTTTTGTAGTGCTTAGTGATAGTACAAGGGGCAGGGCACAAACTAGAACACAGGAAATTCTACCTAAACATGAGGAAAATTTTCTTTACTTGGAGGTAATGAAGCACTGGAACAGGCTGCCCAGAAGGGTTGTGGAGTCTCCTTCTCTACAGACTTTAAAAACTCACCTGGACATGATTCCATGTAGCCTGCCCTAGGTGAATCTGCTTTAGTAGGGGGGTTAGACTAGATGATCTCCAGAGGTCCCTTCCAGACCATACAATTCTGCAATTCAGTCCTATCCATCCAGGGAATACTGACGTGTCTGACTGGCAGTGGTTGTGAGCTGAGGTATGGGGAGGCAGAGAGAAATCCTCAACACCCCCCTGTGCTCAGACTACACCGATCACTGCTGTTTGCAGGAAGGGTCACTGGAATTGACACCACTTTGGAAACAGACAACTTCTTACACCCAGACATGGAAATTCATGCAAAAGTGGCTTATAATGGAAAATTCACTAGTGTTGCAAAAAGTGGATAAATCTGTGCTGGAAGAATACCAGGCAACACTGACTTGTGTGCTTATGCCTTCCACCTGAAGAGATGCTTCTGCCTACAGCACCAGGTTTTTGACAGTGCAGCTTGCATGGATACCCCAAACTAAATAAGCTACACAGACAAGGCTTTTACTTTTTCCCTAGCATAACTGCATTGACAAAGGGCTTTTGGTAGAATAGAAATGCTGTTAAAAAAAATCACACTTCTAATCAAGAGTATTTTTCTGGTAAGAGTTGCTAGAGTGTGATCTTAAAGCACTTCACACTTAGGATTCTCCTCTGTCGTGCTCATACCACAGCACAGCACTGCAGGAATCAGGAGCACTCACACAACATCAGTAGGCAATCTTTCCTGGTCACAGCATGTGCCCAAAGTGTATATTAAATACCCATCAATATTTGGGACAAGGAACTATTCACCATCCCACTGTCACACAAAGACTTTTCAACCTTAAAGCCATACCTGTACAGCTTTAAATTAAGCCTGCTGGGGACTGCCCTTGGCCACTGAGGCCAGCCGGTACAGTTTGGCCTGTGTCTATGCTATTGGTCTCCTCTTCCAAAACCACACAGCCACCTCCGGTCTGGTCACTGGGAACAGCCCACGCTGGCTCCCAAGCACTGCCTGCAACCTGCTGGGAGGGCGGCTGCCTGCTTGGACCTGGTACCAGCATAGATGATTGAGTTCCCATCCCTGGGATTTTCCCTGCCACTGTTTTTTTGACTCAGATGCAGACAAGATGTCTGCATAGAGTGCAACATGTACTGAAGATCTTTGTTTAGGATATTGCACTGAATGATTAGGACTCTATAGGCTCATGTCAGCAAATAGTCTTCACAAAGAACAGTTCAGCAAAATTTTCACACATATGCTTAGCTACAAATAGCTGAAATCAGTGATAAATAAGCCATGTTTCTGTGCTTTGCCACAGCAAAGTGGAAGACCAGTAGGAAACACAGGTCTTCTAGATACCTCCAACAGCCTTGCAGTATACATGCGGCACAGGCTACGGTGTCCACATAGCCTATAACCAGAACTTGCCCCACTTTGACCAGAAGATGGTGGCCCTGTAGGTCTGTTATATCCACCCAGTAACTTGATATATTGCTTAGTGACTTCATAATTCCTCAGAGATGAGGAAATGGGAAAACCATGGAAGAACGCAACAGTCACAATTGCTATAAGCAAGGAAAAGTCTGCAGGTACAAGTAATGATTTTTACTAGGCCAATTAAGATAGCTGTCAGTAACTGACTTATAAATAAATAAATAAATACGATTGATGTGTCCAAAAGCTTATCCCTTTTTCTGACTATCATTTGAGCTAATAACAGGTATTGCCTCCCCCTTGCTATTTTCCTTAGACCAGTCCAGCTGTTACTGTTAAAATTACTCCTGCTCTCTGCAGAAGAGTGCAATGCCCAAAAGAAACAAACTTCTTCCTTCCAGACATGATGCAACTTCTTTCCACTGTCAGAGTGCTCTGTCTCCCTTTCTACGACATAATCCCTGAAGACAGAAATTGAGGACTAACCAGCAAAGTTATCAAAAGCTATGTGGCTAAAGCAGGGAGTAACTTCCCAAGCCATTGTGTGAGCATCATGTCTGTAGATAGCATAACAAAGTCCTACTGGTTGGACAGACATGCAATTAGATTAGATCAGATCAAATCAGATTTGATTAGATCAGAATTAATTCAGTATAGGTGCCTTATTATTTCTTGACAGGGGTCTTGATGTCATGCTTAGATTTTAGGAAGCCCTGAAACATTTTGAATGGTTAGAAAATGGACCTACATTTGTATTCTGCCCACAGTTTGTGATTTTGTTATTGTTAAAGATTTAAGAGGTGACTGAGGTGTGAAACCAAATTGTATTCCTGTTCACAACAGATGTACTGTATTACCAACACTGTTGGAAGTGCTAAATGATAATGTCACATGGACAATTTTTAGCTGGGAAGAAGAGATGCACTTGCAGTTTAAAGGATAAATAAACACTGCATGTTTAAAGATTCTCACAGTAAAAAATAAATACCTTCTGAACACAATGATTCTCCTCTCAGGATATGGTTACCTGTTTGCAGTACAAAACCAACAGCAGCATAATGTTCCCAACCCAAAATAGCTGCTACATTTCTGCTCTGAATGTTGTTAGACACAATTTTAGCATATCCTCAAAATCTGCATGCACCAGTGAACAATAGCTGATTTTCCCTATGTAAGTTAACTGCATGGTACAAGGTGTTCCTCTATACTCTTGGAAACCCATGGTCACATCCACAGATTTAACTGAGTTTTAAATGTAAAGACGCATCCAGATTTGTTGGGCCTAACATGAAAAGAAAAAAATTGAGCTCTATTTAAGGTATTCTTGGGTTTCCTTCTGCTTCTGTACTTCATTTATTTTACTGTTTGCAGTACTCCTTCACCATTTCTTAATATTGGAGTGGACAAGGCAGACTGCATCATCACTCAGCCACATTTGAGAGGAGAAATCACCACCCGGATGCCACACCTGAAAACTTCCCTCCTTGGTCTGTCTATTCAAATCCACCACAGAACCACAGCTGTGGCTTTTGTGACATTCTAAATAATTTATCCTTTTGTGAAAAGGAGGTGAAGAAGGGATAAGAAAGCTGACCCCATTCAGGACATTACTGTACTAGGCTTGTGAGCAATGTCAAGACGCTTCTTTTGGATTCCCTCCCCATAACCTCCTGCCATGCACAGCTTGGTTCACTTTCATCAGATACAACTGACATACAGCTTTGTCATCTTTTTTTTCTTCCCTCCCCAATGCTAGTCATATTTTTAGGAAGTGTATATTAACCACTATTTCCATGGATGGACCTTTTTCTGTATCTCTCCCATTGTCTTGTACTTCTTGAGATGTTTTAAGTGTTTTCACATGGCCTGGTGAAGTACTGCTGTCAGTTGCTCCCCTCCATCTCTTCTGTGTACAGGCCCAGAGACACTGAAAAGGCAGCTGTGACAGAAGTACAGATACAGAGACAAAATATGATCATCTCAAAATTTGGTGTAACTATTGTCTATCGAAACTACAGAGGTTGCTTTCAGTGCGTGTGCAGATATGACGTTTAAAAAGCACAAGTGAGAAGCTTTAAACTATAATGTGTTACTAACACAGCTAAAGAAGTCTGACAGCCACTAGCAGACATAAGGCATCCTGGGTGCTCTGTCTCAGCTGCTTCCCTTGATATCTGCCTGATAGCAGCAGCCTCTGAGCCTCAATAGACACAGACACAACCTTCTCCTGTGACGAGTAATCTGGAAAGGTTTTTGCTCTTATTCCTGCTTCAGGATAAATGCTTTGCCTTGAGCACCTATGGTGGGGGAGGCAAGTTTCCCTTTTTAGCTCCGGTAAGGATACCAACCACTAGGTTTTGGAGGCAGTGGATCAGGGACATGAGTCACTACAACTGCACTAGTTTAGGTTATTTGTCATGATTGTGGTTTTGAACCCTGGTAGCATAGCTAAAGCACAAGAGAGGAGCAGCCTGGCCCTGCGTGACTACAAAAGGCAAATTAATTGCTTATCAGCACTGACGAGCTGGAATAAGACCACAGCAGAGCTAAAGTCTAGACTGGTGGTGCTACTTTAAGTGGTTCACAATTAAGAAAAATGCATCCTGAACCTGACCCTGTGCTATGGTCTCACATAGTTTTAACAGACGGTTGTTTGAAGCCATTTTGTTACAAGGATGCACAATCTAAAGAAAATGAAAGCAAAATCCAATAGAAAAATGACTGGGGTCTAGAGACACATAGTGACACATAGATCAGCAGCTGCTTCCCACACAGCTGTCCACGCAGCCAGGTGAAGACCTCAGTTCCTCTCAAGCCTGTTCTAAACCTCGAAGTGGTAACCATGCTGGAGAGGAATCTTGTTTTTCACAGATCAGGAAGATCTCATATGTAAACAGAGGTACAGTGATATAAACACACCTTGAACTGTATATGTTATTTCCCCTCCTTAACTGGACTCGCTATGGAATTTCTACAACTTTTATTCTGACCCAATTCTCATTAAGGAGGCATATTACTTTAGCTAAACCAAGTTATCTCAATACACTTCAGCAACTTAAACACCTTGTCAACTAGGTTTTTAGCAGCAGAGTTCTCTTTAATTTAGTTTGCAAAGGCATGACGCCATGCTATGGCTAAGAGATCAGGGATGGTGCTTTTGGATAATACCTACTAAAGAAGACTGGATTACCAGTGTCCGCTTTCACAGTATGCTTCATTTGCTAATTTATTGTAGTTTTAAGAGCCCTCTGGCCATATGCACCCCCAGCTAGAGTTAGAGGGGGAGCGTGGGGTCTAAATCGGATCTGCTGCCCATGGAGGAGGTTTCTACTCCTGTCCCAGCTGGTCTGGTGGACGGAGATCTGCTGCAGCAGAAGTTTGTGCTCCCTTGGTTGTGCCAAATCTGGTTTCAATCCACTGTGTATCCACATGCTAGCTGGGGAGGTAGTAACCACTAGCAAAAGACTGGGAGAAGGGACACTTAAGTCAGATTTTGGGTTTGCTTTATTTTTTTTCAGGCAATAGGCAAAATTAGTAGCTTTAATTCAGGCCAGGCATATGCCCCCTGCAATAGGGAAGGTAAAGAACTGAAAATGTCCTCCATTCTTCTCCTCAAAGCTTAAATCGGGAAGATATTTTTAAAATGTGCTCTAGTTCAAACAGACACTTGAATCCTCCTCAAATGAATGTCCTTCTGATGTAACGTGTATTAATCTAAGGGGAACTGGCAGGTATGGGGAAACCTTACTAATCTGGTGCTAGACCCGATACTGTAATGTTGAAAATACGTTTGTTGACAAAGTCTTGAGAAAAACAACTGGGAATTTGCAAGTAAGAACCAAGGAGATCCATCCTACATCCCCAGCAGTGAATGTGAAATAAAATGAGCCTAATGAAGCTTTAACTTGCTCCTTCAGAAAAAAGTGGACAGCTGAAGTTCAACTTTCCCCCCTTTAGATCCCTATTAGTCCATCCAGACTAATTTCTGAACTTGATTTCTGACCCAGAGCTCAGCACAAAGCTGAAGTGTTTTTGAAGACTGGACAAAATTAGCTGCAGGGAGTTCAGAAATTGAACTACCACAGCTATGTGTGTGGGGTGGCATGGAGGGATTTTTATACAGCAGGATTTTTCACAGGTTATGTTATTGGTTTCAGTCAAAAGGTTACGAGTGGGTGTAGAGCTTAGATTTAAGAAAATTTGTCTTTTTCCTTATCTTTTGTTATTCATGCTAGCAATAATCAGTAGGAATATATTGCTTCATAGAAGATTCTGAAACTTCTAAGAACTTTACATCTGTAGAAGAGTAGTAATGGAAAAAGACCAGTAATGAAGTGGAGGTGAAACAAAAGGACAGATTTCAACCCTCCTTCCTCTTTAACTTGAATCAGGCTCTGCTCCAGCTCACTTCTCTGGGTAAGTTCTAACCATTCTCCTTTGCTCCTCCCCACCTTCCCCTTACAACCTCTGAGCTCCATTACAAAATAAAGCATTTTTTGATGGCATCAAGCACAGTACTGTGTTTCTACAATAGCAAGCATTTAGTTCAAAAGCCATCTTTCCAGGTCCCATGACTTCTCCTCACTGAGCTGCTTAGTAGAGGTGTCCTCAGTTATGTCTCAAAATGTTGCTTTTGTACCAAAGTGAAGTTTTTGTCAAGAGAAAAAAAAGCTTTAATGGCATTGCAAAAGCTCTTCAGACCTATAGATACCTTCAATCATCTGTCCCTCCTCAAAGATACAAGGATGCTCAAAGAGCATATCCAGGCAAAATGAAACATGATGGCTGAAAGGATATCAGGACTGGCCTTACACTAGAAATTGGATTCAAAAATCAGGGCTAGGAATTAGCTGTTCCCATAAGATTTCAGATTCAAAAGGCAGGGAAATCAGTGAAGTATTTGCCTTGGAAAACAGAAATGCAACTTCAAAAATATTTCTGTCAAGATGAAGGAAAATTTGGAAAATTATTGGTTTTGGGGTTGGTGGTTTTCTTTTTTTAGTGATTTTTTTGTTTGTATGTTTGTTTTTTTTTGGTGTTTTTGTTTGGTTGGTTTTTGTTTTTTATTGTTGCTTGGTTGGTTGGTTTTTGTGTTGTTTTTTTTTAACCTGCATTTAAGCCAGAATCAAAACCATAGCATAAATAAGTTTTAAAGTGTTTTCAGCTCCCCAGAGCTTCAAAACATGACCCAAACAGATGTGTAAACAGAATTAAACCACTAAAAGCTCCCATTATCAGTCTTTTTAATTTAAATTGATCCCTTGCCTAAAGGATTCTAAACCAAAGTAGGTTCTTAATATTCCTAAACTGTTTGAAGGTTTCCAAACCATTTTGTCACTTTCTCATAGAGACAATGCTTTGAAACCCAAATAAGTTCAGAGCACTGGTTCTCATTTCATCTGTCCAGTTAAAATATACAGACCATGCCAAAAGTTTGACTTTTTCCACAATAAATTCAGGAACATAAAAATCTCCACAGATTTTTAAAGTAACTTTTAGCAGTTGGATTCTGTTGTATCAGCTAGAATGTAAGATTATCAGTAAAAGCATCACATATATTATTTTCCAAATCCATTCTATTTTATCACCACTTATACATATTTTTGCTCTTTGTATGTAGAGAAGGAAAAAAAAACCAACAAAAAAAGCGCATGTTCTGGATTAGACTGTATTTAGCTGCTATCACGCAGTCAGTAAAGTTCATAAGAAGAGGAGAAGCACGTAGTAATATTTCCTGACACTATTCTCCCAACAATTTGAAGTTTGGGGATTTTGTAAGATAGAAGATGAGGCTTTTTGTTTAACAGCCCCAATTGTGTTCATATGCTGTGAATTTCCCTATTCCCCTCTCAAATTCATGTGAAAAAGAGTATCTCCACAGATTTGCATACAATAAACTCCACAAGTAATATAAGCACACACTTAACAGTGTTTGCACATTAGGCTCATAACTGAGGATAAAATAGCACAAGATACTGTAGTGCAGGTTAACAGTTTCAAAATAATTGATGGTGAGTGTGAAATACTGTGTGAAAAAAATCTGCACATGGTTTTATCTGATAGTTAATATCTATATATTTTATATTGTTTTAAAATCATATAATTCCACATATTCACTACTATTCTCATTCTACCTTTTAATTTTCTTTCTGAGCATGTTAAAAATAAACCTAGTTAAACAACAACAGAGTTACAAACCTGGTGTTAGTTGTGATCAGCTAATTCATTAACATGCTCTATGAAAGATGTAGCTTCTCTTTACACATAAAAAGAGCCTGAGGGCTTTTTTTTAATTTTAAAAATAGATACATAAAGGCCGTCAGCAAGGCTTCTGGTTGTTTTCTGCATTCAAAATACATTTTTCTAGTCCCTCAGGCTAGAAAATTTCTTGTGTTCATCACAGGAAGCACAGAAGGGAGACACCTGACTCCTGTGCATAGACCTTAATTAGAAAGTCTACAGTCTAGCATGTTTTTATTTTTAATATTTACATAGCTTTATTACCAGATTAGCACCTTGGAGAAGCTATATCTTTCTTAGAAATGCATCAGTCTTAACACTTAAAGGTGAGAGAGATCACAGTAAAACATGCTTTTAAGCAACAACAGAGCATCCTCAGTCTTTCTACGGAGAACAAGGCAACAGGAAAGTGGGGAAACCTGCAAGTCATTTTAATGTATCACACAGCAGTGACACAGAAAGACCACGTAGCTCAGATCTTCACAGTTAATTTTTATGGGCTGGAGATTATCACCAAAAATTAAAAAAATATATAAAAAAAATAGTGAGCTCTATGGTGGGACAATTAAAATTAAGTTGAAAAGGGGTTTCAAAGTGTTGTGGATGATCAGTATCAAACCTGTTGTTACTTCCTGATCCCACTGAATCAGACTTTCATCTTTGCAACCAGGTGATGTGAACAGGACTGGGGCTGGGTGCACGGCAAGAGCTGTACTGTTCTGTGCCAAACAGGCGAGGTAAAGCCAAGGGGTGTGGGGAAGACCAATCATTAAATCAAAATGCAAACTTTATAGATATCAATATGTTAAAAATCCCAGTATTAAAAAAAAGCAGCCGGCTGACAGAAACCACATCTCTTTAAACTGTCAGCATATCAAAATGTTTTTAAAAATAATCAGAGAGGTGTAAACCACCAAGGAGACCCTGCTGCTTGCAAACTGGAAAGTGGCTCATACTTCTCAGGACATGACTGATTTCGACCCTCTTGCGTGTCAACACACTTCCCACGCGAGCCCAACATAGGGGTCTCTGCCGGTTGATTCATCCAGGACCAGGCCCTGTGGCTGTCCGATTGCAATGGGGTCTGCATTGACAGGCAGCAATCCAGTGTGAAGTTTCAACTATTTGGTGCCTGGCAGCCCAGCAGTTCTTCTTGTCAGCAATGAGATGATGTTCAGGAGGTGGGTTTTTTGGGCCATGGATGGTGACCTCAGCACCCCTCACATTTCAGGCAGGGCTGAAGCACCCCACGGGCGTGCAGCAGGATAATACAGTCCCATAACAGGCCCAGGATGACAGTGTGTGGTGTTTGGGGCTATATGGAAATGTTGGCTTTTCTTCCACAACAGTTACTTCCAGCAGGAAGGTGTCCCTTTTCTGGATATAGAGCCATGGATGGGCAGAGGCACTGATACAGGCTCAGCCCTAACAGGTTACCTGGAGCTGGGTCTCAGTTTCAATTCCTGCAGCTGTGATTTCATGGTATGATGTGTTTGGTGGCAGAGATGGGGTGGTGAGGTCCAGCCTCCCTGGGCTGCTGCTCCTCTGTTACCCTCACAGCTCCCAGGGCAGCTCATGCTCATCTGCACCCAGCTGGCAGGATCCTCCCATGCCTTTCCCCAGCTGACCACCCAGCAAGGCAGTATGGGGGGAAGAAGCCAGCCCTGGCTGCAGAGTGATGTTTTGGCAGACAGCATGGCTGGATCTGGCCCTTGCCCCAACTCCCCTTGGTCTAGGCACAACTCCAAGCTTTGGGTGTGCTGGGCAAAGGGACCCATGGCCAGTTTGACCTCTTTCCACAGGTTCCCACAAACACTAGCAAGGCCTGACAAACAACAGAGGATGCTCTGTTAGGGCTGTCAGAAACAAACAGCACCATTACCCTCTGCAGGATTGCTTCAAGTTGCAAACAAAAGATGACAAACACACAACAGATCCCCCTCCAGGCCTGCTGGGCAATCAAGAGGAGGCTGACAATGGCAGGGCCCCTCCGATCCTGTGCCAAGGACACTCACCCCCAAGGACAAGCACATGCTGCTGCCTCCTTGCAGAGCCCCTGGCCACTCGCCAGCCCTTTTGTCTAGCACGTATGAAGACCATCCTTGCCTGCAGACCACTCTGGCTATGCCAAATCTGCATCTACCACCAGCCTCCTTGCCAAGAGTTCAGTGTGTCTCCCTGCCGCAATCTCAACCCTCCGGTGCCAGCTCCTGCCCATGCACCTCCTTCCTTCCTGGGGAGTGGTAATGCCTGCCCAAGCTGGATGTGATAGGGGTGTTAACACCCGGTACCCAGAAATGACTCAGCAAGTCCCTTGCCCCCGCAGTCACTGCCTGGTTTCCAGAAACGCTGACCATTACCAGAGCACCTCAGCATCAGATGAATGCATCAAAAAAATTACTCTGAGCCTCAAAAGTGGAAAAAGCACACAGCTAAAAATCCCGCTGCACTCCTGGGCCAACACCTTGGAGGGGTATGTTGGAACTTGAGCTCATTTTCTGTCCAACACCAATCTGACAGCCAAATGTCTTCAGTTGGATGCTGTTATGTCTGTGCAACTAGTGACACTCATTCACCATAAACTGCTGCCATAAACATACTGAAAAGTGCAATGCAAACTTTGCTGTTTACTTTTGTTTCTGAGGCTTGCAGTCCCCATCCTACCTCCTTTCCCTGCCAGTATCTCTTTTCAGAAAAAAAAAGGACAAGGACACTAAGTTTTTAACTTAATAGAAAAAACATTTGCTCTTCTCTCACCTATGAAGATATGATGGCCACGGTTGATAGGATTAGGAGGTTAAGGTTGGTCTGTCTGAGTGTGGGGGCACTTCAGCACTTGTCCAAAGGGCTACCCCAGTCTCTTACAGCTTCTAAGCAACCCACAAAGACCAAAGAAGAGAACACAGGTTTTGTGAGCTGCTGCTGCCAGAGAGGCAGGAAACACCATGAGAAGAGGTTTTCTCTGCATGCATTAGTATTTCCACTTCCAGACCAGGAAGAAGTCCTCCACAGAAAGGCTTTAAACTGAAATACTAGGTCAGTACACAAGTTCATCAACATTCTTAGGACTTCAAGGAACATAGCTGCTGACCCTGTGGTATGGGCTTCAGATGAGAGATACCGTGTTTTTAATTTGATTTTGAAGTGTTAGAAGCAAATGTTTACATCATTATAATTTCACAGGAATCTAAGGACTTTTTAAGAGACAAATGCAAATATAAATACTCTGATAAAGAACTAAAACTTGGAAATGAGCATTTTGGTCCATTGTACATACCACAATCAATGCCTGCTGACTTAAAGTGTTGTCAGCTTGTACAGATGATTTTAAGTCTCGTGAACGTGGTACCTTTCCTTAAGTTCTGCATCTGAAAATCATGGTGCTTAATAACAAGTTGAAGTCCTTGGTTCCAAAACTGATTGGAAAAGTAACTGAGATTTTGGGGTGGGAGGGAGAGGAAAAGAAAAAAATCTGAAGGGTTGGGTTTTTTTTTCCAATATCTTTAACAGTCTTTTCAATTTATTTTAATTATGTATATATTTTAAAACTATTTTCAAAGGAATATCGATCATTATTTACATGAAAAAAAATCTCAATATGTACAAAGACATGGTGCCTTTTACATGAACATAAAGGAGTAATTCTTTGAAAAGCACTGTATGTTTCTATGCAAGTTCTTTACTATTTTTTTTAAAAAATACGTTGTTATTGTTGCTGCATTCTCTTTTCCCTAGTTTGTCCATTTCTCCCTGCCTACTCTCATTCTGAGAACTAGTCACCCACGTTACACCTGGTTGCTTATTTAACATAACCTAGCTTACAGCCACTCAGATTTAAATTCTGCTTATTAAAACTGATTCCAAATGATCATTTTCATTTTAGCTCACCCATTCACATAAATTTCATTTCTGTGATATTAAGTTCAAACAGTCCCCATTTGCAGTTAATGAGTAATTCTTAATTTACTTTTACCACCAATAATAAAAAAATCCCACTAGTTTATTCAACTAAGTCTCCATTAGTCATCATGAACCATGTAACTTACAAACACGGTTTTCATTTCATATACTCATTGGCTGTTCAGGGTGAGGGTGGACGTATGTGGGCTATGAGTGGGAGAAACGAGGTTACTGAGGTTGAAAAGAGGAACGTATGACTGTGTACACCCCTGATGCCTCTGCTGCTTATTCCATCTTTGCTTTGCATTTTATTCTGGTAGGCACGTGGCCAGCACTTTTGCCCAAAGATCAGCTGCTTTGGTAGCAATTTCTTCTGCATGTTTTAGCTAATGGATGTGGTTGTGCATGTGGTTTTGTTTCAGCATGTGTAAATCAAATATGACATAAAATTTAGCATATGCCTGTATTTTCCCACAATATTTATCTAATATGCTTAACAATATACATGGGGATATGTGTTATTAGAGGTTCCCTTAAGTTTGTACTGAGTTCATTTATTTCTAATACACATGCACAAAGGCAAACACACCCAAACACGTGCCTATACCTGTATTAAAGACATGGACCTCCCCCCCACGCATTCTCCCTTGAATATTATCAGTATGGAGAGCTCTGCATGGCCAAGAAATCACGCTGACACCAGAGACTTAACACCCCAGCCTGTCTGAGCTCTGCACAGTCTGAGAACCAGCAAACAAAAGCAAGGCAATTCAGGGCATGCTCAAAGTCATCCTGCCAGTTCTGTCATCTTCCTGCAATAAAGTGGTCACAGTTTTCAATCTGCTGCGTGCCTCTGCCACTGTCCCAAAGCCTTGGTCTCACTTTTGTGGAAAATCTCTGGGCAAGATACTCATTGGCCTCCCGCAACCTCGGTGTCACCCACTGAAACTGTTCAATCTGTCACTGGGGACACTACACTCTGAATTCAGTGCCTCTTTCAGAGCCTTTTCATGAAGGGTCTTCATGTAATCATGAGCTGCACCTCTGCCAGGCAGATCAGACAGATGCAGATGCATTAGCTGAGAGAGATGCAGGTCAAGGCTGTCTCTCATAGCAGGGTCAACCAACTTGTGTAGGTTGGAGGGACAGTTTTATTCCAATATCATCTGACATAACCCACACTATCTCTAACCAGCATTGGCTTATGTTTCCGAGTGCTGTCCCACCCTAAAACACAAAACCAATGATGTCTATACAGGATCAGCCCAGACATAAGTCAGCACTCCCAGAGAAGCCTGAGCACTGAGCTGAAAAGACTATGCCCCTGGAAGTCTCTACCTCTGCTGGAAAGAAGGGACAGTGGCTGTCTTTTTCTCTTCTCCCCTTCCTCATGCCTTTCTTTCTCAGCTCTAGTGAATTTTGCTCATTCTCTATTTATAATTAGAAAGCAGAAAACACTTACTGCTTTCCCAGTTGTTAATACTCTAAAGCAATACTTAAAGAATGGAGAAACATCTGAAATTTAGGCCATTTCAAAAACAAATTAAACAGCAGCCCCAGTTACTACACCTGTCCCCGAATCCCCGCGATAATATTTGTGGGTTTGTATCACATTTTCCTACTCTAAAAAAAGTATATTAAAATTATCTCTTTTGTTGCCACTTGAAGAACCCACAAACAAATGGGCAAATCTGACTAACTGGTTAAGCAGAGAAAACAATGGAAATGTGTATGCACCAAAGGCTGTCAACAGCCCCACCAAAAGAATTGGAAAGGCAGGAAAAAAAAATCTTTAAGCTCTTGTAACAACAAAATGTCAAAACCAAACAAATAACAGACAGAAGTGGGAGCTAAGTGTTGACTGTGCCTTGTTAAGAGTTTAGGGAACAAAGCAGTCCCAGCCTTCCCCCAGGCTGCCCCAGTTCAGCCATGAGACTATACTACGGCTTTCGTGGAGTTTGGTCCTGCAATCCACCCACCAGCAAAACTGCAACTGATTTCAGAGATGTCCTGAGTAAGGTATCAGATGCTGCATGGCATATTAGGATGGCTACTGAGAATGCCTCCTTCTGTCCTACACCACTCGCCCACGTGACTAACATTTTGTCCTGGCAGTCAGGTGTTGGTATTTGTAGTGCCTCTTTCTTTTTTTTTTGACAATCCCCTTTTTATATTTTTATGCTGTAACCTAGAAGAGGTTGTGAATTTCCTGGCTTCTGTGGGTTAGATAGGAAACTCAATGTTACTATTTTGATGTAGAATGCAGACATTTTTGTGGTCATACTTATAGCTGAGCTAAACTCAACAGGAAATGGCATTTATATTTGCCTGTTAGCACAAGGTGCATATCCCACAACTACAGTGTAGAAATAACTGATAAACTGATGGGAAACCAAAGCCAATTTAGACAGAAGGAAATGGGAGGTGACATGGTGGTCCAGGTGTAAAGCATAGTAAGAAAATACACTACTGCTTTGTATTCAGGCATTTGTATAAAGTCAGGGCCAGATACAGAGTCTTGGTTACCAACCTGTAGTTGTTTTTATGTTCAAGGAGAGAGAGATACTTCAGAAGGGAGATTCCCATGAGGAAGCTTAGAGCTTGCTCTCTCTTTCTTTTTCTTTTTTTCTCAAATAACTGTCACACTGAATACTTTATTTTATTTTTTTTTGTTTGTTTGTCATAGTTTTTCTAAGATTAAGACATTGTTTCTGGAAATCCATGGGTAGAAGAATCTAACTTAGGGAGTCAGAAAGTATCTATACATTTTCTTTTTGGGAGAACTCACATTTATACATGCAGGAACGTTTGGTACAAGACACCTATGGGATTGATACAGCTCTGAAGTGGAAAGGACAGAAGACTTCAGGTAGCAACATGGGTAATTTCCGTCCCTCAGACTGGGAGACTGACAAGGATACTAAAAAATAGCTATGGTCTGGGTGAGTATGGAGCTGAGTCTCAAGCTGCCACATTTTGAGGGGAATCTGTGGGAAATGATGCTGCCCATCTTGCACTGAGCAGTGAGGTACTATCCTCACCTTGACTCCTTTAAAAGGAAATGTTTCTCTGAGTTTTCCCCCCATGGGCTCTAGCATCATAATTAAAGAAAATATAAACTGACAAACGCCCTTGAAGGTTTATTTCATCCTTACTCTGTTCAACCACAACTCACTCATTATTCTTCTGATATACTACAGTTCTGGGACCTCAGGAACTGCCTGTCCCTCCTTGGTCAGACAGGTAGGGGGTGAAAGGGGCACTTGGGGTTGTGGCGTAGTAAATGCTCTGAGCTGAAATACTCTTTTCTGAATTTGGAAGTTTTGTTTCGTATGAGGATCTTGGAAGGCTCCATGCAGCCCTATTTAGTTTTTTTTCTGGGTTGATACCTTGTGTTGACAAGGTCAAAGGACTTGCCAGGGCCACTTACTTCCTCTGCAATCTCCACCTAAGCCGCTTGAAAAAAGTGCTGTGAAAACTTGAAGCTCATTTTCTATCAGGCAAGTCTTTGTTTATAGCAATAAAAGACAATGCTGAATATTAGCCTCAGCAGGGGGAACTGTTAGAAGCAACGTTTCCATTTGAGTGTGCTGTGCATCTGGCAGCACTTCATGCACCTTCGATTTCAAGTTCCCCCACCCCAGCTTCTTTGTCAGGTTTGCCCACCATTTGTGTGGCTTCACACAGAAACAGGGGAGAGAAAAATGTATTAAAAATAGGAAAATGTGACTATCAAACTCCCAACCTCAACAGATGAAACTTAGAGGGTAAAAGCAATCTGCAAGATCACGTAACTCAATTTTCTAATGACTGTCTTCTAAATCTTCCTTTTCCCCATACAATCCATGTGTTAAAGAAAACCTGGGGTATCCCAGGAGAGTTTCATGTCCTAACCAATTAGTGCAATTTGATAGCCACATCATGACCGCAGTTAAAAGGACCCCCAGAGAACATATTTCTCTCTGAGAATGACAGACATTGGGCAGCAAATTTAACTTGGATAGCCAAGGCTGGTTTTGCTCACAGTAGTCCACTCTACACCACTGTTTGCTGAGCTCCTCAAAATACAGCCATCTGATATGCATATGAGCTAGCCCCTGAAGTACCATTAAATGCCTGTTAAAGTAGGTGCACATCAGCTCTAGTAGGCCTGAATATACTGGGTGGCACTGCTGCTAGATGAGAAAAATCAGATATTCCCAGGTAGATGCAGAAACACAGAATCATAGAATGCTTTTGGTTAGAAGGGACCTTTAAAGGTCATCTAGACCAACTCCTCTGCAGCAGTTATAGATGCCTTTAGCTAGATCAGGTTGCTCAGAGCCCCACCCAACATGAGCTTGAATGTTTCCAGGGATGGGGCACCTACCACCTCTCTGAGCAACCTGTTCCAGGGTTTCACCACACTTGTAGTAAAGAGCTTCTTCCTTGTATTTAGTCTAAATATAGCCTCTTTAAGGTTAAAATCGTTACCCCTTGACCTATTGCAGCAGACCCTGCTAAAAAGATTGCTCCCATCTTTCTTATAGGCCCTTTTTAAGTACTGGAAAGCTGCAATAAGGTCTCCCTGGAGCTTTCTCTTCTCCAGGTTGAACAACCCCAACTCTCTCAGCCTGTGTTCATAGGAGAGGTGTTCCAGCCCTCTGATCATTTTGTGGCCTTCCTCTGGACCTGCTCCAATGCTCCATGCCTTTCTGGTGCTGAGGGTTCCAGAGTTGGACATAGTACTCCAGGTGAGGTCTCACCAGAGCAGAGTAGAGTGGCAGAATCACCTCGCTCACATACTGGCCACACTTCTTCTGTTGCAGCATGGGGTAGGTTAGGCCTTCTGGGCTGTGAACACACACTGCCAGCTCAAGTCCAGCTTTTCATCCACCAGGACGCCCAAGTCCTTCTACACAGGGCTGCTCTCAATCACATCATCCCCCAGCCTGTATTGATACTGGGGGTTGCCCCAACTCAAGGGTGGGACCTTGTGCTTGACCTTGTTGAGCCTCATGAAGTTCACGTGGGTCCACTTCTCAAGCTTGTCTAGGTCCCTCTGGATGACATCCCATCCCTTTGGTATGTCAACTGCATCACTCAGCTTGATGTCACTTGACAGCTGAGGAGTGAGCTGGTCTCTTCTCCTGAGTAACAAGTTATAGGACAAGAGGAAATGGCCTCAAGTTGTGCCAGGGGAGGTTTAGACTGGAAAAAAATTCTACACCAAAAGGGTTGTTAAGCACTGGAACAGGCTGCCCAGGGAATTGGTGGAGTCACCATCCCTGGAGGTATTTAAAAGACATGTACATGTGGTGCTTAGGGATATGGTTTAGTGGTGACCTGGTAGTGCTGGGTTAATGGTTGGACTTGATGATCTTAAAGGTTTCTTCAAACCCAAACAATTCTATGATTCTATCTGCTAATTTGCTGTGTGTGCCCTCAATTCCACTATTGATGAAGTTATTAAACAGCACTGGTCCCTGGACGGACCCCTGAGGGACATCACTAGTCACTGATCTCCATATTCACATTGAGCTGTTGACCACTACCCTTTGGATGTGACCATCTAACCAACTTGTCATCCACCAAACAACCCACCCATCAAATGCATATCTCTCCAATTTAGGAAGATGGATGTTGTTGGGAACCATGTCAAAAGCCTTACAGCACACATCCACCAGAATCATGAAGTACATGGCTGGGAGAAGTAATTGCTTCAGGCAAAGCCATGAAACTCAGAAATACTGCTCCATAACTCTCCCCAACCACCTGAACCTACATACTGTTTGTAAGGCAATGTGAAGAATCAGACAGGGAAACTGATCCTGCAGAAAAAAAAATTGCCGTATTGGGACCTTATCTAGGTAACTATGTTCATGAATATTAAGCCATACCAGCACAGTGCCAAGCACAGCATAGGACTGGCAATGAGGTGCAGGAGGTGGGGACAGCTTTGATGTCCCTATTGCTGAAGGTGCTGGCTTCTCTTGGCAATGCTGCTAGACACTGAGCAGCTTCACTGTGACCTGAATCAGCACAAATGGATCAGATAATACATTTTAAAATCCAGGAAAAGAGAGACAGACAGGAATTTTTTTTTTTTTTGACACTAAACTTTTCATGGAGATCTGCTGGGTTAGTGAAACTTTCTACTCTTTCATGGCTCAAAAAACTGTAACAATTTCTATTACAAGCAAGTATATATCCATTAGCTGTAAATTAATTCAAGTTAAGCAGATTCTGCCTGCTTTGTTGCAAGGATCAATATTATTATTCTAACTTATATTTTCCATTTCACCCTAGTGGTGGCCACTGTGGAAAAGTCATTAACTTTTGCATTGGCGATTTTAAATCTTTGATGCCATTGTGTGTCTGAAGAAAGAAATCCATCTGCTCTTTTTGATCCTGAGCTTACCTTTGTTTCTCACATTTCCTGTCTTTGAAAATCTGCTTATTAACACTTTCACTATATTGCCCTGTATTCAACACTGTCTCAGTCACACTTCTGCTGAAAGTCTTATTCACACATTTGTCTTCTCCAGGCTTGATTATTGTAATTTTCCATCTCCGTAGCCTTTGCCAGGAGTTTGCTTTCTTTAGAAGGCACAAGAAGGATCATAAAATAAGAACAACTCACACTTTGTGTTGTACAGAACAGGAAGAATAAGATGATTAAGAAGTTATGAATACAAGTCCTCAGCTTGCATTAAGGGCCTGTACCATCATCTCCTCAAGGCACAGTAGTGGGCAGTATCCCAGACAAGATAAGCAGCATACTGTCACTTCTATTCCTACTCCCTGGGAACAAAATTTGCCTGTCTCTCACTGCCCAGCTCAAACGCCCGACCTTTATTCATCATTATAGAACTTTTTGTTGATCAGTACACCCATAGCAGTGGATAAGACTATGATGCACATCAGGCTGAAGTATTTTGATCACTAGAATTTCTTTCTCAGAGATAGACTCTAGTTCCTAATCTGTTTAAGAGGATGGCAGAGGCTAGACAGCACCCTGAGCAATACAGTGCCTATGGGGTTGTGAGCCCACATACAGCTGTGTACACTGTGACGCCCCAGGTTACAAAGGTACTCCCTTATCAGAGCACAAGGCAATTCCCAGGTGTCACTGTAAGCAAAATAACCAGGAATGGTTCTGTACACTGTCATAGCAAATTGTATTACACTTGTCAATCAGTCAAACAGATGAAAAGTTGATTCTTATGTCTAGCCAAATATTCTTTGGGTCTTCAAATGGTCACAGCTACACAGACAGGACTATGCTAAATCTCCATCTTTTGCCAGCTGGAGTTGATCCCACAGTTTAAGTTTCAATGCAGTAGGTAAGAATTTAGACTTGGTTGTGGCAGAACAGCACAGGGACATGGAACAAATCCCACTCTACAGTAAAGGTACTTATAAGGTCTTTTCATACAGATGTAACCAAACTTGCTCATGCATGTCTGCACACAGTCCTGTATTGTGTGAAAGACAGTATGAGGCTGTTTGTCCAGCTGAGAAATTTTTATTATAGATTATTCATAGATTTTAAGGCTATCATATCACGTAAACTTGCTTTCTGTATAACATCGCTCAGTCTCTCAGTGTTACACTTAAATTGACCCCAAGAACATGTATTTGACTAAAATTTTCTAGAGACATTTGGCCTTGGTATGAAGACACCAAGAAAATGTCTATGTCCATACCCTTATTACATGGGAAATTCAAAGGACATGGGGTTGTCCTTTGGCCAAGCCCAGGCCAGGCCAAATGCACCTTGGAGCAACCTGGTCAAGGGAAAGCGTCCCTGCCCATGGCAGGTGGGTTGTAACTAGATAATCTTTAAGATCCCTTCCAATCCAAACCATTCTATGATTCTATGTGGTATGTGGAATGTTGATCTAAGTACTGTCTGTGATTCCACACCGGCCACATGACAGACAATACTTGACCTGGCATAAAGTCTGCCAGGATGCAGATACCTTCACCACTTTTTTGAATAAATTAAACCTTGCAGAGTGTGTACAACATGTGGATCTCATACTAGGAGCCATGTGACTGGATTTTGGAATCTAAAAAAAAAAAAAGGTGAAAAAAAATAAAAAAATCTAAATTCTAGTTCACACTTGTCAAAAAAAAAATTATCAGAAGTATATTTAGACATAACATGAGCCAAGATAAATCAGCTTTACCAACAGAGGTCCAACAAGGAGTTGCATCACATCATTCAGAGTCTTTGGGGACTCCAAAGATTTTCCTCCATTTCTTTTGTCGCTTAAATTAAGCAAAGCACTGGCATGACACTCTGTTTTCACTAGATGATCTTGCGGCAGTTTGCAGACTAATTTTAGCTTCTCTTTTATGTTTCTCATGTCTTTAGTATAACAATTTGGATTTGCCCTTTTTGCCATACTGTCCCAGGGTTGGGGGGGGGAATGGGGGGGCATTGAAGGGGATGCTTTAGATCATTAAGGACACAATTCAGGGATTTTGCTGGGTGTTATTCACATTGTTTTGGCTGCAGAACTAAACAAGTCTAGCACCCCATTGTTGTCCTTCATGAAGCCCCATCAAGGCACAGAAACCTCTGTCCTGAGCTTAACTATGCTTTTGATGTTTCCAGCTAGTGATGACATTCCAAAACTTAAAGCTTGCTTTTATTTTCCCCACTCGAGTTCAAAACAAGCTCACTTTGCAGCAAAGCTCCTTGCTAACCCACTGGAATAATAACAGTCCTCCAGCACCCACAGCTTTCCCCCTGTGTCAACGCCAGGCGTGTTTTACAGCAGTTTGTTAGCAAAGTTTCCCAGAGTAGACCATGTTCTTGTAGGGCCAGGAAGCATGGGATGAGCCCCACAGGACCAAATAGGTCCCTTGCAATACCAGGGAGGTGGAAATTTTTTGTCTGGAGTTTTAGTGTGATTGCTCATATATGAGCAATGTTGAGTCCAGATTAAGGCCACAGCTGCCCACAGTTAGCTTCACTATGAAGCTACACTTGGGACAACTGGGAGATTGTTCCTATGTAAATGAAAAGCATATTGTTTATAAACAATATGTAGAATCTGGAAAAGGGTTTTTGAGTTGTACTACCAGTAAATGACATCTGTTAAAGATGCACTTTGAGATGGAACTGTCCAATACGCATTCAAAGGGCTGTATCTTTTCAACTTGTGCTGAAACAAAAACACAGGCTGCATGAAGTGCTGTTGCCTAAAAGGATTAAAAGTAGTGAAAAACGATAGCAACTAAAAATGTTATAGTCTGCCTTTTGTTTTGTTGTGCCAATACAAAGGTGAGATTGCTGTTTTACTGACTGCTGTTCTCATCATCAATATCTGTTAGAAAAAAACCCAGTCAACTCTATATTAAACATAAAATGGGATTATGTTTGGGACTGTGCTATTTTACTGACTCTTAGAGTTAGTAAAGGTGTTACCTTTACATAACATCTAAAGGTACAGTCACTGGAAATATCTTGTACATGTGGTCACTGGAAGTATCTTGTACATGTAAGCACACCAAGTACTGCCCAATTTTCACTCTTCTTTTTCTCCCCTATTTGTTTCCTGCTTTTTCTTATATTCTTTCTTTTTCCTTTTTTTTGTTTTAATAATCATTTAACTTTTCCAAGCAACAATCTTAAAATATTTTAGATTTCCCTCATCATGATTTTTTTTTCATTTACAAAGAGCTTTCCTAAACAATGTCATTATTTCCATAGTGAGTTAATTGATTCTTTTATTTCTCATAGGGATCTCACACAGCTATGAAAACCAGACTGGAGGAAGATGAAAATTACATTAAGGGCTACACCAAGATATAATACTGTAATAAATTTTTTTTCTTTTAATGGACTGGGCACACTGAAAGCACCCATCTGTACCCACAGCATTCAAAGCCATTTTTAACATCTATGTCAAAATACCACAAAATAAAAATGCAATTAAATACTTTTGATAGCAGATGGATTGTAGGTTAACTAAGACCACTGTAAGAAAAAGAAACAAATGAATAAGAAATGGGAATTATTGACACTAGACTACCTTGGAACCAAAAGAGCTCTATTGAACACAATGGAGGCATGGGACAGTGCATAGCACACAGCTTCATTCCCCCTCCTTTATTATATTATTGATGACAGGTCAAATCCTCTCTGTCTCACTGTTATGTGTATCCTGCCACCCTATTTTTGTTAATGATTAATGAATGTTAAAGTAGTTTCACACAATCAACCATATCTTTATAATTCTAAACATGTAACAGAGTATTTTAAGATTCCGGGGGGGGGGAGGGGGGAGGTGTAAATATTCCAAGGTCTTTTCCTTCACTTTTCCAGAAATCTGAGTTCACAATGTTTCTTGTCTAGGATTTGACAAATGATTTAAGTATAACAGTGATTTAAACTGTCAAAAAGGAAATAATACCACTGATGCCTAAGGCAAGATTGTTGCATTTAACACCAATGCTCTGTAGTAAAGGATGTTTCTGAGGAATTATGTAATAAAAAAATAAATGTTATAGCCAAATACTTACATAACTTCAGGCATCTCATTGAGGTTCAGTGAAGAAATACGTACTCCTACAGTGCTGGTGATTTAGATGTTAGGGGAAAGGTCTCCTTCCATTGTTCTTAGGAAGTTCCTATTGCAATTAAGTTCTTTAGTCTTTTGCCTTAAGTTAGGAGAGATGAAGTCTACTTTTAGTGAACAAAATAATGCACAAACTGCAATGGGTTAGGATCTTTTTCTGAATTTATGTCAAGCTGCCAGGTAATTTGAGTTTGAATGTAGCCTGTGCTTCAGTTCCACCTTTTCATTAAGGGAGGAGGTTGTTTTCTCTTTCTACACCCTGACAGGTGTTGTAAGGCTAAACCACACC
>JANHFX010016367.1:26922-73761 GCA_027560015.1 Chloroceryle amazona
TTCCTTTCCTTTCCTTTCCTTTCCTTTCCTTTCCTTTCCTTTCCTTTCCTTTCCTTTCCTTTCCTTTCCTTTCCCCTAAAAATATTATTGGTAACTGACACTATTTGGTTTCTCTGTTAGCAGTCAACAATTAGATTGAATAGAATTACTTTCTGTTTACACTAGATAAACTACCCAGTGCTAACAACAGGTGGCTGCAGTATCTGTAGATGAGGAAAAGACTGTGCTGGAACACAACCCCAGGAAGCTGTGCTAAACCCCATTGCTTCAAACAAGCAGCCTGGGCAGGAGCTGTCATGGTCAAATTTGAATTAGCAAAACGTGACTAACCTCAGTGGCAGCAAGACATGACTATTCATCTGTGCTAGTCACCCTGACACAAAATATAAGAATGGTCTTGCTATCTCAGACCTAAGTCCATTGAGCACAGTGTTCCCCCTCCAATAGTGGCAGTAGTGGTTACCTAAGGCAGTATATAAGCATCACAAAACAGCCATCCTGTCTTCAGCAATGCTCAGGGCAGGGACTCTCTGAGCCAGAGGGAGTGTGTTTGAATTTATGTGAAGTGCTATTTGCAGATAGAGGTAATGCACTACATGTATTTGAATGCAAACTAAACAATTCGGGGATGTGAGCAGCAAAAAGGGCAAGCTATTGTGGTAAAATTGTAGTATTATCCTATATAGTTTCTCTCAGACAGCATCCAGATGCTAGCTTAAATATGCTGGTTTGTACAAATGCAGATGGACAGGTTAACCAGAAAGAGAGCACTTATGGGATAGGCAAAGTAAATGTGGTAGATATCTTATCTGTCCATCTGGTTATTTAAAGGCAAGTAATGAATTTCAGTCTCCTAAACTGTCTACCTAGACAGTTGTAACACACTGACATTGATGGTATCTGACTGCAATTCAGGCAATTCACAAGCTACAGTGCAGGTGTTATGGGCCTGGCATTTTCCTTGCTCAAACACATCTTCCCTCTTCACCTTAGATCCTGGTACTGCTGGGCACAGTTCAGCCCTCACAAGGACCTGCCTCAGGTTGGTCCCCAGCAAATCCACAGAGCTGACTAGGGCTCAGCTTCCCTGATCTTGTGCCGCTCGCTATCAGTTCATGCCCTGAGTAGTGTGATTCTTTTCTCCCTAACACTTTGGTGTCAGTTATGTACCTTGTCATGTCAATAAAGCCTCATTTTAACTGGGCTGAAATAGCACTAACAAGGTGAGGAGGAAGAAGTTAACAGTACCTATAGCAATGAGTTTTCAGAAGGCAAGACAGAGAGAGAAAGAAATTCACTCTTCGAATTTGTAAATCACACACACTTCTTGCAAGGGTACATCTGTGTTCCTAATGACAAGCACTGTGTGGGTACAAATTCAACATGGGATAAAACAAAAATAGGTCTATAGAACAACAATGGAAAAAAAAGAAAAGAAAAAAAAAGTAGAAAAGATAGAAAGAATACAAGCATTGACAAAGACAGCTGTAGACCACCAGCACTTGACTTCTGATTACAGTAGTTAGCTTAAATTCGAAACCTACTCCTCCATGAAGACATGCCAGGGCTTGTAGATGTACTAATCAAATACGTTAGGTGAAGGTTTCCAATATGATAATCAACAACAAAACGGCAGCGTTAGCATTTAAACCATCTTAATGAGGTGTTAGAACAGAAGCCCTTTGAGGTGAATGGGGAAAGTTTATACACACTGCTATTGTTCCAGCCCGTCTGGCTCTCCCCTCGAAACAACAGTGCATTTTACCAGTGATTACCTTAACAGCCAGGTGGATAAGAAGTTGAATTCCTGGGCTGGTTTTGTTTTGTGTTCAATGGTGGGTTTGGGTGGTTTTGACTTTCTTTTTTTTTTTTTTTTTTTTAATCTTTTCTTTCCTTTCTTTCTTTACACTCTCTTAATTTCCAACGCTAGAAAACTTAAAGATAAAAAAATAGTCTGAAATTGGAGGTACTGGAAGAGGGAAAAACATTTCTTAGATCGCCAATTTATGCACCTTTGGTTTTGCTTATAAGTTATTTGAAGCTTCGGCCTATTTAGACACTGGGGGAGTAAATGGATAGTGCTTTTAATAGCTCCTCATTACCGTTTATTTTTTACAGAACAAAACGCTTTCTTTTCAGAACGATGGCCTATCAGGCACTAATCAGTGTGATTAATCAGCTCGTATTTGCACAGGACTTTGAAGACAGAGAAGGCTGTAGAAATGCTGCGGGTTATTACTCTCAGTGTAAAACTCCCCGAATTCCACTTCCTCACTAAGCCAATCTTGCAAACAACTGCCACCAAACAAACAATTGAAGACATAAGCACATCACTTCATTCCCCTCAAAGAAATATTAACTTCAAAGCCAAGCTGAGACCATTTAAATGCAAGTAACTCTAAAAGAAGCAGGAGGCTGAGCAGGAAGCCATGGTATAGTCACACAAGAAGGGATTGCTGTATACAAGCACCAACCAAGACACTGTGCATAAGATGTTTTTCCACCAGCAGCACTGAAAGCAGACTTACCTTCTCATGCAGTTCCACAGTGCTAAACACGAGGAATGATTCAATAGACTCCTTTTTTTTTATTATTTTTTTTTTTATTGTTAGATCACATTATCCTGCTCTGAAGAGCAAATGTCCAACCTCCTTTAAGGTAAAGCTGCTGACACTGCTTCCCAGGTGTTCTCCTGCACCGCTTTTGATTGTAGCCAAAGGTCAACATCTCCACCCAAAGACTTTTAACTGTCTAGCAAATCTGGGGCCCCACATGAAGTCCACAGAAGATTCTGAATAACTTATTTGAAGCCTGTGTAGAACCAATATTTGGCCTTCTTTTAGTTGTGGCATCAATTTAATTGTGCTGTTAATATATTTGTTGTACAATTTGCTATCAATCAAAGGATAATTCTGTGGTATGGCTAGCCCTCACAGAAATTTTGATGTTAGGCATAAATTCTGTTATTAGTAAAAAATATTTACTGATGTGCTTTGCCCTGTGTGTAGGTGTCAGGCCATGGAAAATGGTAAGACTATCTCCCCGAATAATTTTTGGTTGTTTGTTTAAAGAAATAGACTGACTTAAAGCAAGCATCTGAGGACCAAAAAAGGGTTTAAGTGCTGTCCTTAGAAAGGATGAAAAGAAGCTCAGACTGATCTATTTAGACCACCTGAAGGCCTCACTAAAGGATCTCTTGCATGTTCAGTGCAAGCAAAAGACCAGCCAGTTCACAAGGCTTACCTGCATCCCTTAGAAATTGTTTCCAGAGGAAGCTTTGTTGAACCTTTGTCCTTATCTGATGTTTAATACTATGAAACCAGGTCTAATCTCCATCCATGGTCAAACTGAAGTCATCAAGGCTGTACATAAGCCTGTCAGATACAGAGGACTCTGTAGTCTATTTTCAGTGTGAAGAATCTTCTCTCTCATCTGACCCTAATTTTAGATTTCTCTCTGTAGTCACTTGTTCTTCAAGACTCAAATGAAAACAGCAGTAGTGGGGCTAAATCCCTCAGCAAGGCCTCCAGCAGAATTGGAGTATTGGCAAACAGCACAATTAATTTTCAGGCTCTGGTGAAAATACCGATGCTATTATTAATAACCAGAAGTGCACAATTATTTATGTAGGTTGGGTACTAACATATATGCCTGACTTGGTGGACAGAAAGTGGGAGAAATGAAGCTCATGATCTTTTTGTAAGCAGGTATATTTAAAATGAGAAGTGTGAAAAAAAATTGAAGAAATAAGAAAAAACCTATGCAATGTCGACAGTCCACAGTTTTACAATTGCTAATGACAATTATCTTTCTATGGTTGAGGAGAAAATGTATTTCAAAAGTTGTTTTCTCCCTAATTTTCATGCCTGATAAGAATGTCAATTTGGCAGGCTGCAGGCACAGAACCAGAGGCTGAACACAAGCATGCCATCCAGAGAGTGAATGTTTCAACTTTGCCTTCCCACATGAAAACTTGCTGTGGAAGATGCTGAAGACATCTAGGTGAGTACCTCCTAGAGGAATGTGTTGTGATTGAGTGGACAGAGAGAAGAAATTGAGTGCTGTTGTCTACCCTTGCTCATGCCTCCTGGGGCAGAGGTGCTGTGCCTCCATGGCAGTTCTACACCACAGTTTGCTCTGCTGCCAGGCAAGACACTGGGACTCTGCTCACAGTTGCTGATAAAGGCAAAGAAAAACCTATCACAAAGTCAGCTAGATAGCCATCTATCTAGCCCAGGCAACCCTAGAAGACTCCAGAAGATGAGACTTGAGAAAATCAAAACAAAAGAAAGTAAAGCAATTTCCTTCAACTTAACAGATTTTTTTGGGGGGGAGGGAGGGGGTGGGAGACTAAATTTGAAGAGCATGGAAGAAAGATGATGGATATTCTGCTTGTTTGTTTCCACATGACGAAATGTCCCCTCATTTTTCTTCCTGGTTACACTGACACCAGAGATGAATTCTCAGTATTTCTAGTCTACTGATACATAGCTTCCACCTTTTCTTATTTATGGATCTTTCCTTCTAAAGAGGTCTAGATGGACATGTAGCTATGGCCCTTTACATCACACATCTAGCTGTGGGAGTGTGGGACACAAGGTGTTTGCAGCTAGCAGGCCTAAGACCTGAAGGAAAATTGTACCTGTTCCTATTCCCACTCATCTATCTGTGCATCCATCAGATGAAGATGATCAGTCAAGGGGAATATGCTTACCTAAGGAAAACATATATTTTAACACCTTTGTGGAAGTCAGTGTCGATGCTGTCAAAAAAAGGCAGGAGCAGGGAATACTTTTCAGTCTAACAAAAGGCCAAAATCAAGGCATCAACCACCCAGCCACTGCCGAAGGGAGCTTCTGGGGGCTGCTGGTGAGGCAAAGAAAGAGAACGTGGGAGTTTGTTCAGTTTTGACAAAGGTGGGCTTGAACTACCCTGGAAATCATGACTCAAATGTTTTCGTGGCCCCATCTTGCATTACTCCCAGGAAACTCTCTGATGCCAAAGTCACAGTTTAGTTATATCAGTGACTCAGAAGTGTGAAGATTCATATTTTAGCACTTGGCAATCAGAGGCAGCATTAAACCATTTAAAAATGAATGCTGATGAAAACATAGAACTTACAAGTGCTACTGACCATGGGTGTGCATTAGGATTCTAAATTGCAATGAATGATTTAATTGTTCTCTGTCACTTATTTTGATCAATAATTCAGGGACAAAATGAGCCTACTGATATAAGAAAGATATTTGTTTCATCCTGTGAGGAGGATCTGCACTAATTTTCACATTTCCTTATGTGCTAGTGTATGACTGAAAGAGAAATCTTATTTGTGAACATTCCTGTAGCCTGGACTGCCTTTCTTGATCTAATAGAGAGCTCCCAGTTTTCATTAAATGGTGCCAAAGATAACGTTTCTCTACCTCTTTTAGAAGAGTCTTTTAAAGCACTGACAACCCTCTTCTATATTTCTATAGCATCCAACAGAAATTAGGTCTGTCTTGACTGCCTTTCAAAATAAAAATGTAAAAATTATTTGTATTATCCGTTTTGGCAAACCTCGCAATTTTCTCATAGCTCTAATATTACTGGCTGATTTTAAGTGATTTAAGTACTGATTTTTCCAGTCCTGTGATTAAATGGAGTTATGGTCCTCTTTTGCACTTTTCAATGAAATAACGTCTCTAACTTTTGCAAGGATAGCTTGAAAAGGTGAATGTGAAAGGCTTAAAAAATCCAAGGGAAACACTCCTCCTAGGTTTGTAAATATGTGTCTGTGTTTATGTGTGTATGTGGAATATGCCTGGTTATGCATTTGCACAACATAGTGATCTTTCACTGAATATCCTCCTTTGTTGATTATTTTTTAGCCAGTGGCTGAAAACATTGAATAACTATCAAAAATATTGTAACTGTTTCTTCAGTGACTCCTTAGTGTGAATTAAGCTGAAGCAATCATCATTTATGCAGAACTATCCGTTTACCTGGTGTCTTGAAATAGATAAAGCATGATCTGTGAGACTCATCTTTTTGCCCTGAGGCGTTAAGATCTAACGCGTTTTATAAACGGAGTGAATGTAGCACAAAGTGGCATATGGCCTTTTAGCTGGGATGATTTGTGGTGACACTCTCCAAAGGAGCAAAGAGAGCTTCAGGTTTCTCTGTGACTATTTTAGCTTTTCTGAATTGGGCAAAGGAAGCTGAACAGAATAAACCCATCTCTAATTGACCATGACAGAAGTGAGATGAATTTTCAATAAAGATAGTGACAGTGAACGAGAGCAGTGGATCCAGTTGTTCCACTGGTTTCCGTGTTGGACTGAGAAATGAAAAAAGAACAAAAAATGCCTTTCTGAAATGGGAGGCATTTCCTTTACCCATTTTTAATGCTGCAGGTCTCATTAGATAAAAAGCTCTGTTTGGGTAAAACACTGGTAGCTTGTTCAGAACTGCTCAGCATTGTGTTTTGCTTTAGTTTTGCAAGACAAGATACACCAAGATCTATGACAAAGCAAGTGCAATGTGCCACAACCTGCTTTACTGCCTTCATTTACCGCATTCAGCCTGCTTTTTAGTTTTCACTGTGCTTTGTGGCACCACAAGTGACAAGAAAACCAGTGGCATAAAATAAGTTGCAGTCTCACTGACAATGATGTATATTGTGTTTTCCTTCAAGAGCTAACTGCCTGATGCATGGAGAGGTCCATGTGGATCTTGCCTGGGGAACAGGCCAGAAGGACCATGCCTGCTGCCAAGTACTTAGGTACCAGAGCAGTGCAGAGTGAAGCCATCAAGTAAGCAACCAAGTGTTGGAGAGGGTGAACAAACAAAGCTCCTTTCATCAAACAGGGGCTGTGGACAGCAAGAAGGACTGAGGCCTGGTGAAGCTGTAGCATGTGTGTTTACCTGGTGGTGTTGGTAGAGCTGCCTGACCCTGCTGCTGCTTTCCTGCTCCCCTGCACTGGATGGGCCATGTGGGGTGATATCTGGGGTGAGTTATCAGGGATAGGATAATGCCTCTTCCCCAGAAGTGTGCCTGCCTCTAGTGTTGCATCGTGACAGAGAAATACCCCTCTGCCTCTTACACAAACATTCCTGGAGCCTGAAAAGATGCTGAGACACAAGAGACCAAGGCTAGGGCAAAGGTGTTTGCCTTGGTCCCTTACTCTCTGCTGATCATTACCAGAGAGGAATCCCAGCCATGGGTCCATCCACTCCTACATGCATGAGTCTCTGTTTAACACACAGGTCCTCTGTTTTTCATTGTGAAGCTTTGAGTAGTGAATTCAGTGTAGGCAATGTCTGAAGCTGAGCTGCAACCCATCGAGGCAGTGGTGACCACCCTGCGGTGGCCATAGAAAAGGTGCCATTGCTTCCACTCGAGGTGATGCTGTGAGCCCAGTAGAAGCAGGAGCTATACTGGAAAGGGTTGGGCAGCTCATGGGTCTTTAAATTCACAAAAGGACACATAAAGGAGAAATGGATCCAAGGTTTCATTTCTCAGATGGGGTAAAATGGGTTTACAGTTGGGGACAGACAAGCAAGACAGTCCTATGCAGGAGTTTCCAGGGCTGGGGTTGCAAGCCCCAGAGTCAAGGAGGTCTGGGTGGGGTTTGCAATGACAGGCTTTTCCCAATACTGTCTCTCAGAAGACCCTGCCTCTGGCACAAAGCTGGTGGAAAATTATCCCACCCACATCCAACCCCACCCCTAATGATGTATTGCCACCTCCATGCCACAGTTCACCACCTATCACACATGCTTTATCACTGTTTAGGGGGATGCACTACAAAGTAGATCAGTAAAATCATCCTCACTAAAAAAAAAAGGTTGTTGTTGTTGTTTTTTTCTTTTTTAACCTGAATCCTAAAGGAGCATGGCAGAAAAGCAGAGGGATAACTGAAGTACAAAGACAGGAACAGACTCTGGGAACCAGAAGGAGGTGGAACTTTTAAAGCTGTTCGTGCCACCAAAAATAGCATATTGTGAAACCACAGCCAGGATCTACACAAAGGGTCTGTATTTGCATCTTTACAAATTTCCATAACATAGGAAAGCCCTTGATGTCAGCTCTGTTATTGGCAATAATGAGTGCTCTGTGCCAGACCTGCATGTGGCACTTCGGAAATGTATGCCTGAGAAGGGAAGTTCTTAATTTGATTATTCAAGCAGGCTTGAGACTGGTTTGCAGTCTCCTGCATCAAAATCCCAAACATCTCCTGTCAGAAAAGATATCCTCACTTATGGCCCATAGCTACTGCCAACAGGATCAGAAATGCTGGTTTTAATTAAAAATGTTATTTCTAAATACAGTTTGCAGCGTATATTCTTGGTGAGAAGTGCTCCTCACCTTGTGAACTTTCAGACTGCCGTGCTGCTGATCAAAAGATTGCAAGCCTTTCTCTGATGTCTTGTCTATGCAGGCTAAGAAAATGTGTTTGGGTTCACCTGAAAAGCTTTGCTGGTGTAGCTGTGCTGGCTCAGAGTTGAAAAACCCATGCAGGCACAAAGCTAGAAAATCAAATGGCAGATTTCCCTACCTTTGTCCCATCATAGCTTGTTTATTTTAAGGCAGGCAGCTATAGTCACAAAGGAACTCTCTCAAACTTTATCTACATTTTATCTATCTTCTGTATTAGAAAACTGTCAGCCATACCCCACACTCCCAACCACTATTGTGCTTATAGGAGAAATCTAGTAGCAAATTAATTAATGTCCTCAAATTACTTAAATCGATCAGGATGACTTATCACTCAGGTCCCAGACCAAATTCATTCTTATCGCTCTGTGTGAAAGATTGAACTCTTACATAAAGGTGGTTTTGTAAAGGAACACTTTTGTTAATATAAGCCAAGTGTCCACCGAGGGCTTTATAGTACACTTCTAGCAATTAATGTTTTCAAGGGTAGACAAGCTCAGAGTATTGAAAAATGTCATGGCTTGGACATAATAACAACCAGCTTCATTTTCCCTTGTTCTCCGTTTTGTGCAGTAAGTTATACCTGTTACACCTATGGGTGTGAAATGCTACCTACTACATGAGACCAGTCCTGTTTTACACCCTCCTTCACTTGTCATAGGCATAAAGAACTGTATTTGTTTCAGGAAAATAGAGGTTCAGACCCAACATGCTCTGGACCAAAACACACAGATGGGAGTGCTTTGTTGTACAGCCAGGTTCAAAGTACTCTTTCGAGTACAATCAACCAAAGGTTTTCTCTATAAATTTCTCACCATTCTGCTACTTATAAAGTAATCCCCCAACAGAGAAGCTGTGTAAATAAAGTGTAAAATATGGTCCTGGCATTTTTTTCCCAGCAACACAGCTGCAGAATTAAGTCACACTTTCTAATTTGGTGTGTCCTCTGCCAAGAAAGCTACTATCATGTTACACCTGGGGTACTTCAGTCCAGCCTCCCTGGATTGCCTTAGAATGCAAACTCCTAAGCGAAACCTTCAGTCATGGGGCTCTTAACTCCACTCACTTTGTGATGATTGTGAACACAAAACCATTCTATTGTGGCCTGTAGCCCTCTGACATCTTCCACAGCTCTCTATGATGAGATAGGAAAGAAAGATAAATCCTTTCACAACAGAAAAAGAAAGGATCACAGAGCACTTCAGTTTACCACACTCATAAATTTCAGGGGACAAGACCTCAGAAGCCCTCGCAATGCACACAGTGCCTGTGCGTGTTTTTGCACCATAACTGCTCGTTCCCTATGACATCTTAAGCTCAGATGTTCATCCACATTAATGCTGCAGAAAATCCATTCCCATACTGACAGACAGTAAGGCAACAGAGACAACACTAGCTACACATGCCAGGCTAGTCTAGATGTCCTCTCTGGGGTCAGAGAAGGGCTGATAAGACAAAGAAAAGTTTATGTATGCAAGGCCTTAGAGAGCAAGCAAAACAAAAGTGCAACAGTCTTCTTATCCATAAGAAGCCAAATCATCATAATAAAAATTGTTCCAGCGTTTGTGCCTTTACTGCAACACTTGTCACATTTGATCATTTTCTGATGTCCACATCAGAAGTCCACACTCTCAAAAAGTCCACACTCTCAATTTTCTTCTTGAAGAAGCTGAAGAAACAGCAGTTATGTAAAAAATACAAAAAGTATCTTTGTGGTTGCAGGGCAAACCATAAGAACACAACCCACAGCAGTTAAAAAACCAGAAAGCAAATCACAACAGCATATTGTTGCCTGAAAAAGCCATGCAGTATTATAATAGTCTTACGACTCTGGGAGGCAAAACTTAGTGTCTTTTGAGTACTTGGCACCAGCACTACACTGGTTCCACTGCAACTTTGATTAACAGTGTGAACTTACCTGAAGTCCTTACTTCTAAGTGTATGCCAACAACAACATATAATTCCTGACATTGCCCAACACCTTTTCCCTTTTCCACAGTGCTGCTTTTCTTAGCTTTTCCAGTCAGCCTGTAACCAAGCAGACGGTAAGATGCTCACAAGAACTGTAGACCTTTCCCAAGAGCAGGCTATCAATTTGCATGAAAGCAGAAAAAGCAGAAGGACTCATCAAATTGTCATCGCATCTGTACAGAGCTTTAAAAAAAATAGTGGTTTGTTGTTTTTTTTTTTCTTTTTCCTTCCATTCCTTTTATTTTTCATGGAGGTTTTCCCTGAAGCCTCAGTTCTCATGCACTGTTCAGCTGTTGCTGTGTTTCTGACAAAGGCCCTGTGGATTACAGGGCTCCCTTTCTTGCTGAGCCTCTCTGATACTACTAAAAAGAGAGAAAGCTTCCAAATGTTACTGCACGCTGCATTATTTCTCCTTTTCTCATCTCTCATGTGTTTTCAGTTATGTGTGTATGTTCTTGGGTTTTTTGAGACTCTTCTAAAAGCTTTTAACTTCTCAAGCTTTCAGTCAAGCACAGAGCCAAACATTGTACAGACTTCCATTCTGACAGATCCCAAAGAAGAGGGACGGAGCCATTTGTAGCAACCAGGAGCCCACGTGCGTGGGCATTCACACAGACACACAACAGGGCTATGGGAAGCTTTGCAGGAGGAGAGACTGCAGGATGGACTCACCCAGGCTTAAACTTTTTTCAAACATACAATGCCTTTCCTCCTGCAACTTTGGTTTTACAGTTTGTCGCTTCTAATATTAGTAAGTGACCAGAAGAAAACATAATGGCCAACGTGTTTGGAAGAGAATATTTGGATTTCTGTGCACATTTCACAGAGAACAAATCCACATGAATCCCAGTCCTTTTCTATGGCAGTAGGCACTGCTGTCCATCAAATGGACTGTGGTGTATGCTTATTGTAGTATCATTGTATTTTTCTGCCAGCAGCCTGTCATTCCTTTTTTTTCCTACATTGCAGACGGCTAGTACAGAAATCTGCAATTCAGAGACTGTCCTAGATCCATCCACTGCTGCACTGTTAAATCACACATTTGATGGAAAAAGACAGTCTAAACGCTCTGTTCAGTTAAGAAGACTCAAACATGAGATCCAGCTGTTTTCATGCAGCACATTTTGATAGATGAGGCAGACTTAGACAAAAAAATACTTCATCTCCCAGTGCTGAAGTGCGTTAGACTGGACAGTTTTCAAAACCATAACTTTTTAATTAAAAGTAGTGACCCAGAATTTTAAAGTATGAAACTTAAGGCAAGATCTGGGAAGTGCCTGCCCCTCTTCTGCAGTCCAAGGATGAATCACATGTCCCCATCTTCTTTCGTTGCTAGCAGTAGTTTAAGATCTCAACCAAACAGCAGCTTGCAAGGAGCAGCTCACAATCCTCACCATTGAAGGGAGCTTGGGGCTACAATGCATATCTCTTAGAACTATTCTGAAATAAATACCATGAAAATTAACAGCTCTGTAATCTTTCCTAGAGCTTATTTTTCCAAGTTGTAAATGTTTGTTTACTTTTTTCTTCTGTTTCAGTCAACCACTGTTTCTCTCAAGCCACAGAAGTATCTCAGGTGCAGGGAAAACAAAGTGTCCATGCAGGTCTTGCCACCACAACTTTTGTTTCACTGGGACAAAAGATGGTAGAACAAATTTCCAAATGAGAGCTTTACTTAACCTCATACATGTTTGACCTGGAATGATTCAGAGGGGAGCATCCAATTAACAGTTTAGAAATGGCAACAAATCTTTAGTATTAAGATTCCCCCCACTTTGAGCTAGTTAGGGAAGACACTCCAGTGAAAAGTTGCTGAAATCCTTTTACAAAGTGTTCCCAACCTGGCAAGAAGGCCCAAATGATGACACTGATTTGATCAACTCAGTCATTAAGGGTGTTACTGCCAGCAGGGATGTTGCACCCTTGCCTGCCCTGAAAGAATCTACAGCCAAAACAGCTCTGAGAGAGATGCCAATTAAACTCCCTCTTATCTTCCTGGCAAGTCAGAAGCTCTAGGTCCTCACTGCGGCTTTGACTCCCCGTTTCCTCTGAGTTTCTCCACTGAGTGGCCTTTAAGTTCCCATTTGCAGGACCAGCCTGATCAATAAACTGGCTGGTGCAGCAGCCTTCCAACATTGCTGCAGCAGAGGTGAGCCCAAAGGAGCCTGACCCTGCCTGACAGCGAACCCCGGGAGCACTCAGTGCCATAATAAATAATGCAGGGAAAGTATAGAGGAGGCATGAGATGTGGGAAATGTGATATCTCAGTTCTAAACCCAGGTGGACCAAGTTGGCAGTCTTGGATAGAAACGGAATAAGTGTGAGAAATCACTCATCCTTAATAAATACTAGTTTCATAGGCCTTGCTGGTTGTGAGAAGCATTCAGCTTCAGCAAGTCATTGAAAACAAAATGTGCATTTTTTCACTTCAGAGGATTTAGGATTTGATTAAGTAGAAAAAAAAATAGGGAGCTCAGTGAGTAAAAGGACTAGACTCTCACTTCAGGGAATTCAGGTCGAGCCCTCTGTGAAATGAGTTCACATCTCAGCTCGGCATCTCCAGCAGATACTAGCTCACATCACAAAACCACTGTAAAGGATTTGGCACAGTATGGCATGTCTGAGGATCTCTCCTCAGAAAGGAGGGAGGGGAAGAAGAGGCTTAGCCTGCATTAGTAGAGGACTGTATCATCCTTTAGGTGCAGAAAGCAAGCCTGGGGAGGTCTGGATGGGGATGGTTGGATCAGTTTTAACTTGGAATTGTGTCTGCCGAGTGGAGACCATTAGAGTTTTATTTTATACTTGAAATCAAATTATTTTCCTCCTGATCTGGAGACAGCAGCACTGAAGAGGAGTGAGGTGACCCACCAGGGCCCTCTCTCAGAGGAGGAGATAAGGTCTACACACAAGGGAAAACAACTCAACATGGGTGAATATGTAACCATGCTGATGCATTGTGGGCTGTGTTCAACTAACCTCCCACTACTTGTGTCCAGGTTCTCCGGCTGCAGTGTGGCTCAGAAACTGCTCTGCAGCTATGAGGTGAGCTCCCCAATGTTCATAAAACCCAGCAAACCACACTGAAACCACAGTTATACACAGTATTTGGAAAAGCAAAGACAAATCAACTAAACCTGTGAAGTGAGTGCCTCTAAATTAAAATATGTAAATGATGTAATTCTTAAGTTCTCAGGAAGAATTAAAGCATAGCAAAACAGGCCACAGTATTAGAGTCTGAGAATGCTCTCCTGACTTCCACCAGCATCTCTATATAGATGAATTCCAGGCATATGTATGGGAGACCTGTGCAAGCCTAGCTCCTTCCTCTCGCTCAACCCATCTGCTCTTGCTCCACAGTAGAAATTAGCAAACATCCAGGCATTTTTGTGCTGTATGATTTTTCTCAAACTTTGTACCTTGGTCGCCTTCAGGGCTTGAGATACCATCTTAAGCTTTGCTGATTAATGCATCTCACTGTGTTCTTTTGAGGGCAAAAAGCAGAGGGATGTGTTCAGTAATAAAATAATTCATATGCAGTAGTCTCTGAGCTCCAGTACCTTTTAACTTTAGCTGTAAATGCTTCACTGACTTTTTTGCAGTTGTGAACGCTTTTACATTACAGTTGTGAGAATGTGTACATGCCCTCTAGTGGTGTATTTCTTTTTAATTTCTGATGTTGTGCTCTAAAGAAGGTCCCACATGGAAGACCACATGTCTTCCTTTGCTATGCTCTGCATATGCATATAACAGCGCAGCTGGGAGGAAGATGGCATACACAACTTCAAGTCCCTGTAAAGCCAGGTTGTGGCAAGACACTGAATCAGACAGCTCTGTTCCTAACTTGCTGATCTTTCAAACTTGTAAGCCTCAAGATGTATTTTTACCTCCAACTTGACCTTATGTGACATCATCTCCAGATCTCAGAAAAGGATGCATTTTCCTTGAAATCTCAGTCTTCCTTGACAAACATTTGCCCTCTTTGCCTACTCATTAGCTTCCAACATTGACCACTCTCCACATGGACACATATTCTCCATAGGAAGCAATCTCCAACAATTAGCTGATAGAGTGTGATGACTTTGCCAAGAATTGGGAACAAGCCATTCAGCCCTGTGAAAAAGAGAGGTCTTGAGAGATCTTCAGGGAATGTCAATCAACCAAGATATGACCCATCAAAAAGATGGGAGCTTGATGGAAAATTTTCAGCAATTCCTTGTTACAGGTCAGCCCCTAGGTGGGATTATTATCTAGCCCTGTTTTCCTTTAGAACATATAGAAAGTGGTATAACAAAAGCTAAGTATAGGCAACGTATTTATCTGTGTCAAGCAGTATAGATCAGACTGTAATTTACTGTATTTACAGTTCTAGCCAGAGAAGCATATATAGACCAGTCTGATGCCTTCATCCAGTGTTTAATGTGTTACCACTTCATGATAGTGGATAAAAGGTCAAGAATCCCACCCTCCCTACTCCACCTGCTACAGGCAGATGCCTCTCACTTTAGAGTTTTGGAATGCATTAATTACTAGTTTTATCAACAACAGCCAAAAAACAAGGATAAACCCACCAGTCTTTCTGGTTTTTTTTCTGATCCTGTCTTGCCTATCCTAATCACAGCATGATGTTCTCTTGCCCATATAGCTGTAGCAGTTGAAGAAGTTACTGTGGATGGAGACTGTTCAAATAAAACTGACTCCACTGGTCCTGTGAAACAGAAGAGGAGTGTTAGTGTAAATTTTATTCAAAGTCTGCATGGGGTTTTAATGAAGAGATGGGCTGGCAATGTCTTATATTACATATGATACCCTTGCAAGAGTATCCTTAGCTATGGTCTTAGACTATAAACCTTATCAGTTCTTGGAAGATACAGCTAGATTGGCAGTTCAGATTACATTTTAGCCAGAGTTGGTTGTTCTCAATATATCTGAAAGAGTTAGATGCTGCCCTTTTCTCCTGGAACACAATCATTTCTGGAGCACTTACAGTAAATGTAAAGAAAGCCAATAACACTCAGATCCTGGAACACTCAGATCAGTGGTCTGTCCAGCCTAGCATATTGTTACATTATCAGTCAATTAGCCAAGCTATTTAAACTAGGAATGTAAAATCGTTTCTACATAAACCCTAAAGGTTTGTGCAGCACCCACCACAATGATTGAAGCCACTAGAGCTATCAAACTATGAATAAGAACTATAGTAGAAGGGAACAATAACAAGACTGTGTGTGAGGTAGTATCAATGCCCAGAGTGCACCTCTGAGGAGCTTTTTGGCAGGGTGGGCCTGTAGGATCAAAATAAACAATACAAATACATTGCAAATGACGTTTCCACTGAAAACAGCATCTGAGCCCTAATGAGATCTGAAGAAACGCTGTGGTCCTGGTATCCTCAAGTCTTAAATTCCATGTCCTTGGCAATTTGATTGGAGCATACCAAAAGAAGACTGACAACATGGAGAGGGAGAGGAACCTACATGGACTTAAGAGTCACTCCATGTCTGTCAAGGAATACATCATTACTGATGACCAACACATGGCGGGAAGGCGGGGGTGGCAGCAGTGGCCAAGGGCCCAGGAGGTTGTCTGACACTCAAGGAACAGCGTTGTGAAAGCAGACATCTTATAAATAATTATTAAAAAAATCTGTTTCATTCTTTTGCACTGACCCCAGATGGGCAAGCCAGCCCCTAAAGGATGGTCCTTCTCTGCTCTGTCAAAAATTGTATGAAAATGAATCCTTTGACAAAGAAACTGTGTGCATTTGCAAAATATACTTCTCAAGCCCGTCCCAAAGTAGCTGCTCGATAAGGCCTTTTTGTATCTAAGCTTTAAGCCACTCATCAGCAATTATTATCATACAGAGAATTCATTATTTCTTTTATATTTCACCTTTTACATCTATTTCTGAAATGAGCAATTTTTGAGAATGGAGAAAAAGAGAAAACCACGCAGCTGCTAATTACAGCAGAGCAAGAAGCTTTGCTATTAACAGACTTTTAACAATAGTTGTAACTTCTACCAGACAGGCTGTGCTGGTGTATGACTGATTGGAAGATCCAACTTCCAGTGTTCAGGGTACAATTTAAAAAAAAATGTTTGGTACATCTCTGTCTCACTGTCAAAAAGAGACATCAAGGTTACTCTTTATGGAAAAGAATGAGCATTCTCTCAGGCAAAATGGGTGTCCTGATCATCTACCTACTGGTTAATAGCAAATAGGATTTTCTTCTGCTTCAGAATAGGCTCTCGTGCTTTTAGACAAGAAAAGACACTAAACTTGCAGAAATGCAGGAAAGTTATTTTAAGTAGTTCCTATTCTTTGATCTCCCTCTGGATATAAGTACAAGCTGGGTTATGTATAGATAGATGTGCTGCATTTGAACATGCTAACTCAGGCACCAGTAGCTATGTAAGCACAGCAGCATGCAGGTCAGTGCAGAGTTCATTTGCCTGCTGCTTTTTTAATGCCAGCTTGTATCATTCCAGTGATTTGCAGTAGCCATACCCAATTTCCACATCAGCTGCAGCCTGGGTATATTCTTCTCTTGTGTAATTGAGTTCCATGTCCTTCTTGTGCACTTGCAGCTTTAATGGCTCTGATCTATGGTAATGGCTTGGGCTCTATAGGGAAGGGGATTAGGATTTGTGTTCTTGAGATGGTGTAGGGAATGCAAACAAGGGAGATATAAATCATCAACATTAATCTAATTATCAAGTAAAACTGTTGTATGTCAGCTGCTAAGGGGAAGGCCAGTGTTTAATTCTGCGCCAGTGTGGATCTGTTTGTAGCATCCAGCCCTGAGACTACAGGGGTTTAGTTCTGCAAAGTTCTGTGTACCACTCCCAAATCAGGTCAGCAGAAATCAGGGCACACAGCACCTACTGAGTGTTTTCATCCTCTGACCTTGCTAGCAATGAAAGCCTCTTCAGAAGTCGAATCCTTGTATCTTTCTTGCTTTACTTCCACAGGAAAACCTCACGCCTCCACCATCCATATCCTTACTCATGTGTCTAGTTTCTTAAAGTTCCTCAGACATGAAGACATGTAAGAATTGTGCTTAGATAAAGAAATAAATAAATGGTTACTAAGTGAAGGGAAAAACAAAATCAGGCACACAACACTGGGAAAGCCTGTGCCCCTCATCAGGCTGAGTCTGCTGTTTACAGTATTGCTCCTACTGTGCCCAGATGTAGAAATAGAAAAGGCTTGGGGGGGAAGGGCAATAGCTCCTAAAGGGAATGGTCACTACAAAAATAACTTAGAAGTGCAAACTGGCTCAGATTGAAAAGTCAAAATGAGGCAACATTCAGAAGGGCAGAACTGCCATCAAGTTCTGAGCCCCATCAAGCGACTAACACAACCACATGTCAGAGCCAGAAGCAACTCCATGGCCACCAACACAAATGACTGCCTCAGGACTCATACAAGGAGCCAGATGCTCTGTCTGGGAATTGCTCTTCAGCAGGTTGGCATCAAGATCCCAAGACTGTCATCTTGAGAAGACACACCACAACATGGTGACATAAGACAAAGGCTGATTTTGTTTGGTTGTTTTTTAATGCACTGAGTTACACTTTTAATTTGCATAACTGACTTTGCTTATAAAAAGAAAAAGAAAAGCCTGTGTCCTCTTGATGACTGTTATGAATGGGCCTCAATTACATGTTTCCCAGCACTATTGCCTCAGGCTTAGGAACCCAAAGATACCAGCCCCACATGCTCCTTTTCAAAACAAACCCTCAGATCACAGGCTGATTAGGCAAACAAACCCCTCCCTGTCCTGCAATGGAGATAGACCAAGAGAAGAAACATTACCTAGCTCTCCGCCCTACACTTCTTAGATAAGACTCTGAGCCATTCTTGATTTCGTTTATCAAGGACTCAGCCAATGACAATTGTGAAATCTAAAACAAAGGCAATGTCCATGCTTGGAGGCATATCCGTCCAGGAAAAGAAAACTTTGAACATTCAAGTAAAAAAGGACAACTTGTTTACCACCAAAAAAAACAGAACAGAATGATCCACTTCAATTCCCAATCTTTCAACAGGATCACAATTGAAAGGAGAGAGCTTGAAAGTTTGACCTTACAAATGACTGATTTTCAAACAGTCAGTTCCTCACAATCTTTTTCTCTCCATTGTAAAGTGCATAACACCTGATTCCCTCCCAGGGACGAAGTCTGCATCAAAAATTAGGAAATTATGCCACTGACAATTTAGTCTAGAGATATCTAAGATTCGATATTGGGAAGCAACTGTGGTGCGTTGGCTTCATCTCTGTTGGGTATTTTTGCTTTGGTAGCTTTGTGCTGCTGCTGCTGTAGCTCAGCATTCCAGCACAGTGGGAAGAAATGCACGGTATCTCACAAGAATGCATGAGACATCACGTGTCTGGCATTTGGGAAAAAATTTATTCATGTGCCACACCTGGGTTAAAATGAGTGCTTCTTTGATAATGGAACAGCCTGGACAACCTTCTTTGCATGAAGTAAAATGTTTCTTTCCCATAATTCACCTAGTATTTTGTTCTTTTGTGGGAACACAGCTGGTGTGTATATATATATATATATAATACCAGACTGTAAGTAGAACTGCACAAAAGGGGATTTGGGGAGATGATACCCTCCAGCAGCTCCATCCAGCAGGTGGTACAACTGACAGTGGTCTTTGCTCCATGTCCCACAAGAGGAAAGGAGAGTTCCTTGTGTTCAAAATAGAAATACTCATTCTAGAAGCAAAAAGTGATTTTGCTTTGTTATCCCCTCAAGTGACTCTGTAGCAGCAGACTGAATAAGACAAGATCGGAGCTGATGTGGCAGCAGTGACAGCGCTTCCTGCTCAGTGACTCCCGGAGCTGACTTCCCAGGGCCAGCTGTGGCAGGATGGATGCTGCCGAGCTGGACTGTGTGGCTGCGTATTGAAATGGGCCTGGCATGACTGAATGTTTTGCACCTGAGCAGACAGACAAAGGGGAAACCTCCCTGACCAGCAGTGAATTTAACTGTATCTTTGTGCATGCTTGAAGGGAGTGGGGACCATCAGCTTTTCTAGACCATAACAGTGACTGGATGCACTGACCAGCATCTGTGGGAGAGCTCATATTCCTAATAGACTGCTCATCTTACTTTTTGGAAATGTTGGTCTTTATTTTTTTCCCCATTTCCCTGACACTCCTAGGGTTCCATATTCTGAAGATCCCTGGGGTGTATGAGGGTGCAATTCTCCTGGAGAAGAGGCTAGAAAGCTTAGCATTGAACTTCCCCAAGACAGAGTTGGAGTGGAGCTTTACATGTAAGACCAAACCATTGTGCCACTTCATGTTGTGAGAACTTAGGGAAGGTTGCAAACACCTCTGCACCCACCCCCAGCCCTCTGCGTATATCTGCACACAGGGGATTTCTCTATGAAGGCTGTCATGTAGAAATGCCCAGGACCATTTGGCCCTCTGCACAAAGAAATGCAGCCTTTGCACACATTTCTAGTAACGAGACACAGTGGCGTACCTGTTACTTTAAACACTAGGCAAAAGTGGCAGTGTTGTTGTCTTTAGCTACTTTAGAAAATTCAGATATAATTCCAAAATAATTCAGATATAATTCCATATTCAGATATAATTCCAAAATAAGATTCAAAAATATTAATCAAATTGTTTACCTAAAGAATTAGAAAACTAAGATGACAGAATTGTCTTCCTGACTATAGAAAAAGAAAGAAAATCAATTAATGTAAAATACTGAGAAAGTTAAAGACAAAACCAAGAAAACTTAAAGCAACTGCAACAGTCAAGCTGAAAAATGGTGAAGGAGAAGCAATTACTGGCAAATATTATGTGTCAATCCATTTTAACATGGAATCTTTTTTTACTGTAATCACAATAAAAACAACAAAGGTAATGACTACCTTTTCTGTTGCTATCTCTTGGAACCTCCTTCAAACTAATAGATCCTCTAGAACTCTTGGTATTGCGAAACCACACAATTTACCTCTCCACACAAAGATGAAGGAGGACCGTTGTGTTGATCTTAACGTGAACCTCCAATGAACCACCCACACGAACTCATAACATACTGTGTCCTGGTTCATCAAAACAAAACTCAATCACCAATTCTGGTTTAAATGTCAAATACAGCTTCACAAACTCTGACATTTAAGGTTTTTTTCTTCTTTAACTCATCACTTTACCAACATTAAACTTCCACGAAAACTGCATCTTTCGTTGTATTCACATCCCCCTCATTTATGTGACATCTTCAGAAAATTCATACATGCTATTGAATGTGTAGGAAACACCACAGGACCTAGATACATATTCTATACTTACTTTTTACATATGCACTTAAAGAAATTTTAAGGTCTCTCATCCTGAGTTTGCCTATCATATATATATGAGCATAAATGGGTATATATTTCAAATACATGAACTCATTCCAATCCTGTTTTAGGCAGCACAAATCAGGTATAAAAGGGTATTTCAGAAGAGAAAGACTGAGAAGAAATCACAGTAATAAAATATCAAAACTCAAGTGTGGGAAGTGTCAACACACAGCCAGTAGAGGGTTGTTACCAGCAAAGAAGTGTCTTTATCTGTTCTACATTCACTATGTTAAATAGACATATCTAATGACTCAAATCAGCTTGAACTTGTTTGTGTGGGTGTCATACACAGGATTATTTGGATACGCCAACCCATAGATGCAGAGAGCTTGCCTATAACAGCGTAACTTTCCCTTGTTATGGATGTGTTGAATGATCTGTGTTTGCAGAATCTTGAGGGAGAAAGAGTGCTCCATCTAAAGGGCAGAGGCCCAAAGGTTTTTGTCTCCAACTCTGGTGGATCAGCTACAGGAGTTATTGCACCCTCTTGCCCACATTCTTCTGTCAGAGTCACAGCCCCCTTCACATGGATGCCAGCAATTTGCACTGCCACTTAAGACCAGGTGATGTAATATTTATGTAATCTTTAGGCTGGCTTTCCTTTAGGTTTCCACATCAGGCTGTGAATTAGACTGAGGAGCTAGTCCTGTTGTGCTGTTCCTGCTCTGGGCTGTAATCTCCAGCAAGGGATAGGAAGGCAAAGGTCACAACACTTTCGCCCATGACAACTGAGTCACCTTCAGGGTGTCAGTCTGGGCCCTTAGCACTATATGAGGGGCCATTTACACCACAGGAGTTTTACTGATAATGACAGTCTGCTCAGGTAAGTATTTCACCTGTGGTAGCAGTTTATAAACTGCTTGCTCGGTTTTTATATTGCTGAATACAAAGACCATCTAACCACTGGAGTTCCCCCAGCCTCAATACAGTGCAAGCAAGTGGCCACAAAGCAATAGATGGGGTCCCACGGCACACAGTGTTAACTAAGTCCTGCATGTCCATGAGTAGCATAAAGTCTGCATCTTGCACTCCAGTCAATTCAACCCAAGAGTGCCTGATTCAACACTGTCAGTTGATCGCCTAGCATTGACAAGAAATTCACCCTTTGCACCAAGGCTGTTAAAACCTGGTTATGTATTTTTCCTGGAAATAACTGCACCACAAGCAGACACAGCTATGCTAAACAGCAGAGTATCCAGCAAATTTATCTGCACCGAAGCAGGCACATGTCTTCTTTGAGCTTTCCCATAGGTTGAAGCTAGCATGATGTATATACTAACTCGTTTTGCATTCACATCTTTATTTGCTTTGTGGACATTTTTCTCAGTAAGCAAGAAGAACTTAAATAATTTTCTTCAGGTTTTAACACAGGGCTCCCCACTTTCAAGAGGTAAATGCTTCTAAGATGTCCTGGAATTTGGGCACTTTTCATTACGATATTTAGAGACCACAGCTTGCACTTGTGAACCTGCCCCTTAAAGATCAAGACTCTCAGAGTCCCCCAAGCACTTTCATACTGAATCAGCTGCAAGATATATTTGGAATGTAAAGGTTTGGTTTAAGAGAGATTGGTTTAAGACTCCATCATTAGAAGAAATGTGCTTATCTGGACAGCACAGCAAATACCTATTAAAAAAAGACAGAACTGGGAAAATCAAATTTGCTATCTTTTCTTAAATGGTAAAAGGGATACATTTATGACAGTAAATTATTAAGAATATCAAGTTGAGTATGATCTTCAGAAATACCATTTTATGAAGTACAAGTTGAACGTCATAAATTCAAAGATGTATTTGAGTTTTCTTTTTAACCTAACTTTGCGTTCCCTCAGCACTTTGCCAAAGTTAATTCTACTATTTTAACAATGTCAATTTGGGTTGCCTGTTATGGATTTAATACGAATCTCAACTTAGCTGATGCGCTATCTACATGTCAATTTCCCAGTGTAAACTGATCATCTGTGAACTGGGAACTGATCATCTGGGAACCTCAGTATTCTTTTATTCTATACATTTCTATAACATTTCTGCCCTTCAACACTGTGATAAAAAAGTCTGAAACAGAAACCAAGTTTTATCATTTCCCTAAAAATTACTCAAGATTTACTATTACTTAAAATATAATGATTTGGGGAACTTTGTTCATTCTTTTTGAATACTGGAAACCATTAAAAATTACTTTTTTAAAAACTTTTTTTAATAGCCCAGAATAACTGATCCACCTCTGAGTGATATAGATTCTCTTCTGGCTCTAGCAGAATTCACAGAAGATCCATAACTTCCTCCTTGTGTTTTCTATATGACTATTGTGTCACTATTCTTGTTTCATAGGTCAAGAAAGTTCACACACACACAGGATCACACACACAGGATGTCAGGCATTGGCAGGGACCTTGCAGATCTTCGAGTCCAACCCCCCTGCCAGAGCAGGGTCATATAATCTAGCAAAGTTCACAAGGTTACTTGTGTAGTGCTCCTCGTTAACCTAATGAAGGTGATGAAGCTGACCTTTGGAGGAAGGAGTCTTTTTAGAGACTTTTTTATATAGATTGTTAATTTTAAGAGAAAAATATTTGTTGAAGTCTTTTAGAGATACTGAAAGCTAAACTAGATCAAAAAAAACAGATGAAACTATATAAGCTAAGTGGATAAATGTGGACTACTTGTTTAATTTGATGGGTTTTTTATTTTTGTTTGTTTGTTTGTTTGTTTGTTTGTTTTTTTCAAATTAATCCCAGCAACTAATGTGGTTTGTACTTAGAGTTATAGAAGGCAGGAAACCAGCTTCATTAAAATCAGTAGGAACTTTTAGACTACAATGGAACCAGGATTTAATCCAGAAAGTTTTCCTTCTCCAACTCTGCAGCATTAGAGCATTCAGTTAGAACACCCCCTATATGCAGTACGATATGATGTAAATCTCACAAGATTAGGGGAGGTAATCCTATAGGGTTGCAACAGGACATATTTAATACCCACTAGAGCTGCTGTAGTCTTCAACGACTGCATTAGCTTTCATTGACTTCTCTGTATCACACCTACATCAGAACAAGCTCAATTAATTTCTTTAAAGACTCAGCAGTCAAGGAGTATGTGACATAGAACTATTACTTATTTGAGCTATTGTTCTTAATTAGGTCCCATTCTCATCCATCATTTTAAAAGGATGCTACAGCCACATGACTTAAGTATTCAATCTTGAAAACACATTTGCATTTTTCACATCCTGAATATTCTTAACTTTTAATGATAAAAGTAGGAAAATTTACCTGTGATCACTGAGCTTAATTATGTCACTGATGGGCTGCATCCCTGACGTGACAGAATGTAACATAGCTCTCAAATCCAGGCAAAGCTATTCAATTGCATGTGGAGATGAGTAGAGGAAAGTTTAGAAAACAAGCTGTGGAGAACAGAAAATATAATAAAGGACAAAGAGGAGACAAATATTTTGTGCGGGAGATGAACTGCCTGCAAACCATGGATTGGTGTTAAATCCTGAACTTTAGAGAGCAGGCGATAAGCTGGGTTCATCTAACACCAACAAACATGATACAGCTACAGGGCATTTCACCCTGGTTAAATACCAGATGAATTAAAGGCTGTTGCCAGAAGCTGTGATGAATGTCACTGGGATGCCATCTGATTGCTCTCTGAGTTTTGTGAGTGAAGTATGTCGTCTCCTTCTTTGTTAAGGTCAGCATGCATTTCTAATGGTTCATCTGCAGGGCTTTCCTGAAGGCACCAGTGAGAACACAGGTGCTGGAAAATGTCTCTTTCATGCAGCACAGACTGGAACAAGCAGGACTGAAGAGTGTCAGGAGGAACTTTTACATGAACATGTTTGTAGTGTGGAAACAAGACTCACAAATCAGTACATAAACTGACAAGCATTTGTGGATGAGAAAAACTTACTGCCAAACAACAGTCATTTTTATTTAACTTGCATAAACAAATATTTTCGTTGAGTTACCTGCTTCTGAAATTCAGAGAAATCTTGCACAACTTTTATATAATGATGTTTAAAAAAAGTCTCAGACTGAGAAAGAACCCAAGTTTCCCCGTTTTCAAGGCTTACAAGGTTTTAGCTACTGGGTTTTAAGACTTGATTTAGCGACAGGGTTATGAGCTCTTTAACCCTTCTTATCAGTTCTAGATGATTATCTAAATTAATCTCAGTGCTCCTATTCCTCTGTTCTTTTGTACAGGATAAAGTGCAGCTTGGGTGTCACAGTAATGTGAAATTCCAGGTCACTCACTATCCACCCATTCTCAGATCTTCTTCCTTCAGTCCATCTCTACAGACCACTGGCAGAGGAGTAATTCCTAAATTTTTATTGTGGTCACCAGCTGTATGACAAAATAAGCACTCTAATGCATCTTATTGTTCCACAACGAATAGTTAGATGTGTTCCTCACCTGGGAACTTTCATCCACTTAAAAAAAAAAATAAAATTAAAGAACATTTGATCATTATTACCAGCAAGGCAAATCATCTGTCACAAGGGTCTAGGGCAACTGTCCACAACCAACTCTCTGTGGGACAGCTTTACACAGCCAACTCTACATGGGAACAACTCTACCTAGGTCAGCAGATTCCACTGTTTGTCTGGCAGAAGGGTTTACAGCACCAGATGCTTGCCCCTGTACTTCTTTGTCAGGATCACATAGACCTGGGCAAAGAGTCTGGGGGCTATTGCAAAAGTACTTTCCATGTACCAGGTGTTGGATGTTTGCAGAATTTGTAGCCAGCTTCTGCCAAATATAAGAATCCTTCCTGATCCCTCTCCAATATCACTGAGTAAAAATGACTCACACATACCTGGTGTTGGTGAATACGTCTTGTACTCCCTGGGTAACAAAGTCATCCAGGCTCATTGGGTCCTAAGGTGCCATGTTTAATTGATTTCACCTTCACTGGATTTTTTTCTTAGTTTATGTTCTCAGAATTACAGCATGAACCACTGAGCTCAAGTTGGACACGCACAAATAACTTTGGTTGTATCCTCCACTGTTTCTTCAGCTCACTGCTCTATCCCTGTCACAAATCTTGCTACTTTAACACCTGCTGCTGAAGAAAAGTAGGAATGTGGATTGATCTTGATCACCTCGCCCTTCCTGGTATGAATTCTAGCCTTGCCTCATCCAATCTCTTTACAGCACTAAATTTAACAGAAACTTGACCTTTGCTGAGTCTATAGAATACACCAAGGTATCCATGACAAGCAAACTTTTCCCGTCATCTCTGGCTTTGAACTGTCACACAATTTGTAACACCTGCTAGCTGACTGATCACATGCCCTTATTGTGTTTGGCCATCAGAGGTGTCCACTTTGCTCTGCAACCATTTTCAGTGACTCATTAATAAAGTGATGTTTAAATTAATGATGAGGAAAAGACAATAATGAGATAAAGGTAACTAAATCAAATGTGAAATACAAAAATTAAAATTTTGGCTGGCACAAGCCACCATGGATGCTTCACTGCTGGTACTGTTGTGAGCATTATGCAGCTGGGGAAGAAGTGCCATGGCAACGGAGACTGCTGGTTCCTTGTGTTCACAGTTGCCCATGGCTGAGGAGAATATTCAGGTGGGATGATGTTGCCTGTAAGGCCCTCAATTTAAAAAACATAACCAGCCCTCCCAAAGAAGATGAAAAATATCCCAAGACACAGTAGGACCAACCTCATGAGCAATCCCTCCTCTACCTCCCACAACAGACCTGCTTAGAGTTGTCCAGTAGAGACTTGGCTGAACAGAGCTGGCTGTGGAAAGTTGTCCCATTCTGCTGTCCCAATGCCAGAAAAATATGTTCCATCTAATTCCCCCAACTTGCTCACTAACTGCATCCTAACGATGTCTTGCAGTAAAAGGATAACTCTGTCTATACCCAAAAGCAACCTTAATCCTGGATGTTGATAATAGGTAGAGATAAATAATCAACATAGTCAAACTAGAGCTTGTACCAACTGAATGAACTCTGTGAATGAACCTGTCAACATCTATCATGAAGGAAGTGATGGGAATCTGCCCACATCTAGAGGAGACCTACTAGGCAAACTCTATTGATTAGCTCATTAAGACTAACACTTTTCTGGGTTCACTTGGCTTCCTATGAATCAGCCTTGCTGCATGCATGCATGGACCCTGACAGTCTCACACATGCTCTCTGCACTCAGATCACTCTACTCCACATGTGCTGTGAATCCCCAGTGTCTGGAACATGTTGAAGAGCCACAGGTGCTACTCTGCACTTACGCAGTGATCACTTGTCTGGCCAACTGACAATTGATTATTGCCAAAAGTGGGCACTGATCTCTTTACAATATGGTTAATGCTGCCATTTGGACATTAAAACCAGCAACATGAGTCCCTTTACCTTCCTTAGCACTAAGCTTCTCTAATCTCAAGGAGGACAGAAGAGATGTATCTTTGGAGCTTCTTGAGGCATATTTAGCAACGTTGATACAATTATCAGTAACTCTTCCTGAGATGAAAGGAAGGTTGACTCTCAGATACCTGGGAAAGAAACTCCCACCGTTTAAAATAATCCATGCAATTTCAACAATATCTGTAGGAGGACACACTTTTAGGGCTCGGTTTTACAAGACAGTTATGACTTTGTATCAGCTGTTCTGCACATCAGATCTAGCCTGATGTGTGCCTGTATAATTAACTGAAATGGGAAAAAAATATAGGAAAAGAAGACCCAGGACCATTTTCTGTTGTTTCAGTGAATTAAATTGGCTCATGGGAGATCCCAATGACTGCTACAGATGGTATCAGGGAAGGGGTATGGACCAAGAAAATAGTGAGGAAGAACAGAGGAAGCCTAGCTACTCTATTGTGTGGCAGTTGTCTATGGCTTCAGTATCATGTTGAAAAGTAACATAATGAATATGTGGCAGGAGGTGACCAGTTCAAACCAGCTCAACACAGTTTGAAGTAGCAATACAGAAGCTTGTTGCAAAACCTGTCTAGTCATTTTTCTACCAAACGTTTACTCACTTAAAAAAGAAAAAAGTTTCAGTTGTACACATTTTCTAAGTTCAAACAAATGTGTAATAGAATATATTCCACCCTGAGTGAATACATAATTAGGGAAACCTTACTTAACAGGAGTACTCTCTCCCACACAATGTCTCCTGATGCAGGTGCCTTCTTTGTCCCCTTCTCTGTTCCTCCTTCTCATCATGAAATAAAGGTGAAAGCTTCACATTCCTGCCACTCAGTCATAGCTTTCATTGTAGTAAAAACAGAACTAAAAAAAAAAAAAGACAAAACATAATAAAAAAAATACTGTCCTTAATTCTGAAATACAAGGACTTGTATTTTCATTTAATTCTGTTAAATTTCTCATTTACACTTTGAATAAGATTGACTCTGAATCTGAAAGAAAATTACTAAGCACACACATTTCTTCATCTTCACAGCATAAAATTTTTCTTCTCTGACAGATGTGGGACAGTACTAATTTAAATTACTTTTCTTCATACTTCTCATCTATCTTTCAATCTTCCTTATTCTTGCTCATTTGCTCTCTTACCAGAATAGGTGGGCTGGCACTCATCACTGAAATGAGACCCAGTAGAGCTGATGGTACAAGCAAGAGCTCTTTGCTGTCACCCACAAACGGACATACAAACTCCAGCCAAAGAACAGAATAGATATTTAAGTCAACAGTGTCTTAAATCACCTTAAATAGATCCATCAGAGCCCACCTCTCAAAGGCTCTCAAGCCTTCCCCACAGCCACTCTTTTCATAACAACCTCACTGTGTTAAAGTTATGCTACTTTCATTTTTTGTTTCTTAACACAGGCTATCATTAACAGAAAATGCAACCACTTTTTATTTCAAAATTTGTCTGTGTATGATAAGCAAATCACTTTAGTAGCTTAGGTGACTTTGTAAGCATTCAATTTCTTTTTCATCATGCAAAATGTTTTTTTTTAGTTGGCTTTGACAGCACACTGTAAAGCATGACATTGTCACGGTTCACATTTTCAGAAGTGATGTCTGATCTTTGATGCCTATATCTTTGCATTCCCAGATGTGGAAAATGAAACTGGTTTCTGAAAGGTGCTCATGCAATGTAGCTCTGAGAAGGACCATGAGCTACACAAATCCTGTAGTCTTGCATGTCGCACTTTCAGATCAGACATTCACTAGAATGAAGCCCTCAGCCTACATGTATATAACTATCTTATTAATACACATGTCAAGGTTTAGGATCAAGGCTGTCCACTACACCTGTAACATATGCTCTGTGTTAACCCTGGTCCCTTTCCAAAGCGGAAGAGAAAGGGAATAAGGGAGAGGAGACTGAACGATTTGGAAAAAAAAAAACAAACCAAAACCAAACCAAACAAACAAAACCCAAACTAGAACAGCTTTAGTGAAAATAAAACAGTAAAATGTGATATATACAAAACCAGTATCAAACCCAACACCCCTGATGGCAATTACGTCACTGTCACCACTGATGCTGTGAAGCAGACACTGGAGAAGTCCCAGACTAGACTCAGAGGTGGACAATAACCAGAGTTGGATTCTGGAACTGGTTTCAGGAACACATGGATTGGGAATCAAGGGCAGAAGGGAGATGTCTTCTCAGATGCTGGCCATTGAAGAAGAAGCTTGACCCTTGTGATCCCTCAGCTTTATACTGAATATGACATATATATGGGATGGAATCCCTCATTGGTCAGTTCAGGGTCACCTGTCCTGCCCACTCCCCCCTGCAGCTGCAGCCTTTTATTTTCTGCACCTACACAAGATTTATCAGTGTCCTTCATCTGCCCACCAATCCTTAGTAGTAACTCTAAACATCAAGAATTATCACTTCTAGAAGCAGAGACTGTCTGCAAAAATATGCTGCTAACTTCAGAAAGTGCAGCTAGTTAGAAGAGATTGAGCTGAAAAGTAAAATCACTGAACAGAATTAGTTATGTTCTAGCTCAAACCAGACAACACAATTAAGGACAGGGCTTCTTGGATTAGAAGCAGTGTTCATTGTTTTGCAGAATCAAACTCGCGCTGTGCCAGGCTAAGCACATGCATGCATATTTTGCAGTACAATACATTCTCAAAGCATCCCTATTATGTATCTGATTTTTCTGTGCCTAAGCTGAGGAGACTCTAACTGTGAGTCACACAGACGACAGCTCATGGGGCTAACTGCAGAGGTACTATGAACTACCCAAAATTCTTTGGGAAGAGCATATATGGTATTTGTGAGCTATGAGATATTTCTTTTAAAATGATCCTTTATAAGAAACTTCAGGCTTGTCTTCCTCCTGTGAGATCAATTTTATGCAAAAGTGTTCTTGTATTAAAAGCAGACCAATATTGCAGTGTAAAACTTGCAAATGATTTCCATCATGCTAGCTTTTCATTTATCTTTATTCCTCTGCCTTCAATGTGCAAAAAAAAAAGATGAAAAAGAATTACTGAAGGAAAATTTAAAAAAAAAAAAAAGGGGGGAAAGGAGAGAAATATTGAACTCACAGACCATGCAAATATCTACAAGTACTAAAGTTCTGAATTGGGTGTCACCACAGTAGAATCTAAAATTAAGACATGCCAAAGACTCCCGAGAAAGCAACAGAGTTCTTTGCTTTCCCATGAGATGCCTCACTGGAGTCTTTGGAATCAAATGGCGAAGGATTAAGCTTCTCTGATTCAGAAACCTACACGAGTTATTTTACCATGCATTATGCCACATCACAGACAGAGGCTAAAGCACAAACATGAAAGAGTAATGCAAAAACACTGCAAAGTAGTACAGTGGTGGTGCAAGAGGGGCTGTAAAAACAAAATCTATTCAAACTGGTGAAATCAAAGAGGGGAAAATTTCTTTCCAAGCTGAATGATCCCCTCACACTGTAGCATGAATTAACTGTCTGATGGTTGTCTCTTCCTGGATTCGGTCTGCATAAATGTGGGTGGATGGAAAAACACAGAAAAACAACAGTGAAAATACAAAAGATGCAAGATTGGATTTTGCAATGTACCCGTTGTTGGTTTGGTTTTGTCACACTGAAGCTAATTGTAAAACCTTCATTAATTTAGCAGAACAAAGCTGTAACAGGACTGCATACTTCTGAAAATTTGATTCTTAAAAGAAATTCAACTTGGAGACTACCAGGGCAGTAGGAGTCCCCATAGAAGAGCAAGGAAAACCACCCTTTTCTTATTGCCAATGACAAACTTTTCTTACTTCTGAAGAGGAACTAATGCTCTGAAGTAAATAATGACAGTGAATCAGCACATTTGCTAGACAAGGCAAAAAAGAGGACCTTCACCTTTGCTGTCTGGCTCTAAATTCTTGAGACAATTACAGCAGTTTGCTGTTTGTATAAAGAAAGTGTGGCTAGGAAGAAAAAGACTTCCTCTCCTGAGGACACCTGTCCTGGGAAGCTCTGATAAACAGAATATGCATAGCACAGAAGAGGCACTTGCAAAGTGTTAAGTAAATCACCTAACAAATAACAAGGAAGGTGGGAAGAGAAAGAATGGAAGGATACAAGACAGACTATAGGATAAATTAAAGCATACACAGAATGCCATAATGAATATGTACATCAATATTTAACACCCTTTTTCACATTTGTGACTTTTTTAGAATTTTTTCCTTAAATTTCAGTATCTCATTCTGATTATCTTACATTCACACAGGAGTCATTCTAAGACTTTTGGTTAAATAAAAATTCAACTTGTTGAACAACTCAAGTATTTTCTCATTGACAGCTGCACTTGGTGCCCAAGACCTATAAAAAAGGAAGAATATGCATAATAGAACCTAAGTTTATCGTACTGTCATAGAATTTTATGCAGAACTCCCTTATTTTGTGACTGATAAAATCACATGTTGAAACAAGGTTTGAGCAGAGCTACATACAAGGTGGCTGAAAATGTGGTTGAAACTCGCATCTGAGATGCTTAAATAATGTTGTCACCCAAAAGGAGAGATCTGCTTTCCCCTTTGCTCTATCAGTGCTGATACATCCCAATCTCATATCACCTCTTCCATACTTACACTCCCACTCTGTGGCAACAGCTCTGGAGCTAATTTGAATCACAAATTTAGCACTAAACTACTGATACTTTTGCTGCATAATGTTCTGTTGGTTCAGTGAGTTCTGCCACTGCAGCACAGGATTAGAAAATCACCAGAGCTGGTGAAAGGTGGAAAGGGTGTCAAAAGGTCAGCTTCAGTAGTATTATACAATCACAGAATCACAGAATGTTAGGGCTTGGAAGGGACCCCAAAAGATCACCTAGTCCAACCCCCCTGCCAGAGCAGGACCACCTAGACCAGGTTAAAAATTAGGTGCCCTTTTCAGGACCTTGTTATCTTTAATATGTGTCATATATATATACATATATATTACTATTTTTAATTGTTAAAAGAGAACTCAGTCCTAGAGCTATTTTTCTTTTGTTCAATGTACTCAACAACTTCATCTGCCGCTAGTCTCAGTGGGAGCAGAGGCAAGGGTGAGCTCTCTGCAATACCAGACACAAAATGTCTGCCCTGATAGCTAACAGGGAAGCCACTAACAGAAGTACACTGCTCAAGTGCCTTCTAAGCCCATCTGTGTATTATTTGTCACACACTTTTATATGTGTCACATTTGCTTGTTGTTTAAAAAATAGTATCTGCGCTCGTCTTGAGCAAAGATATGATTTGGTTTTGTTGGTAACATGTTTGTGCTTTGCTAGAGGAACCCTAGCCCAACTGAGACTTATCATTGACTTCTCTTAAGCATGGCAGGTAGGCCAAAATTTTCACACATAACACCTATATTTAGCACCAAATTGACATGACTATATGACAGCAGGACTGCACTAGAAACTTTTGCTGGTAAAGCAGCGTGTAGTACAGAGTTGGTTAGAAGTGTGATTTTAGTGCAGCATCGCTTGTGTCAGCAAGACTGCTAGCACAGACACAGTTAGAAAAATACTCCTTGCCTGTAAAAACTTGTTTTACTCTGGGAACTGATACAAAATGTAGCTAAAAATGTGTTTTGCTGATAGAAGTTAGGGTGGACACCAATAGTGATCTAAACCAAGTGAGTGCATGGTTATCACATTGTATCACACAGGTACATGTCTTGGATTGGTTCATACTGCAGGGGAAGGGACTGGATGGCTGAATAATTATTGGTCCTACTGACAAAACCACTCCTGATGAAAGCTGCATCTCTCAGGAAGGAAGTCAGCAGTAGGACTACATCAGAACTAGGTTTACACAGGAAGGTGGGCTTCAGGCTGATGTCTTGCCATCACCAGAACGCCACACAGATCAGGTATTTCGCATTTGCAAAAATTTTATATGTTAAAATTTGAATATTTTGTAGCAAGTCTTAGGCATCCAAGCATGATAAATATGTTCTGAATAGCTAGAGTCCGAGGTTTGTCTATAGAGATAGTCTGAGACACTTAAATATCTTCATGACATCTCAAGAAATAAATAGGATGAAGTCTGAACTGTACTCTGTGTGTGTGTGAGAGAGAGAGGAGAGAGAGATCTTTTCCCTTCTAAGTGTGAAGGAAAGCTACCAACATACCACTTCACATAAACATCACGTTAAACCCTACTGCTGTCAGGGCTAATTGAAATTTACAGGATTGGTACTTGCAGTATTAACCCAGGAACTGTCAAGCTTCATTATTTCCAGCGGAGTCTGACAGTCTTGTCTTAACATTATGAAATGGCAGTCTCTTTTCCCTTGATGACAAAGAAATAACATCTGCATTTCCCCACCCTATAAAGGCCAAAAGTGTATGAAAACTACTGTTAAGGTCAGTATTTCAATGTTTTCAGCATCATGATGTTCCAGTCACTGCTATTGTCACAAATACAAAAGAAAAAAAACCCAAACTGCTTACTTTAGAATTGATATCTTTCCCTCATGAGCCAAAAGAATATTACTACATCCCCTTAGTAGAAACAGTGCTACAGTTAATGCTTTAGATGAAAAGATTTCTAGAAAAGTCCATTCTTCCTTTGTTTACAACTGACTGAAAGGACTGAGATTAGCAAAAGGCAGACAGAGCAAAGCAGCATTTCATAATCAGAGATCTGTATTCAACGGAAAGCTTGAGCATGAAGTGGAGGTTCTCTCTAGTACAAGATGTCTCTATTGTATCAGGTTGTGAAGTGTTGTCCAAGGGCATAAATTTAATTCCATATAAAAAAGAAAAAGAAAAAAAGAGCTGAAGCCTAATACACACTTCCCCAAACAGATATTCAACCAAATTCTATTAAACTCACTACTAGTATTTCCACTGGTATCAGTGACACTCCTGCCTTCCTGAGATGTTCATAGTGGCAGATGTTCCTTGTCCAAAAGGGGTGATGATACATTGATATAAGCAAACAAAGAAACAAAAGAAAATAAAATCTAGCACTACTGGAATTCAAGAACTTGCACACTAAGTTTCTGACATTTCACTCAAAATTACACTGCCACTTAGAAGCTCCAGATGGGCTGAGCAGGGACTCTGAGACCAGCATGGATGGACAAATCCATCTTCCCTTGAAAGAAATAATTGAAGGTAGTATTATATATGCAAACTACCTTTATAGCAGTTACCACAAACACGTGCTGAGGAAGTCAAGAAAATTTATCTAAAATTAGAGAACTAACAGATGTATTTTATCAGTTTGAATTGAAATGCTAAACTTAGCTTCCTAAAGACCCATGCACAGATCTGACCTGTAGGACAACCTTCTGAAGAAACAAAATGGCACTTCTCACCAGTGATGCACACAGTACAGAAAGCCAGAGTGCAGCAGCATACATAGTGCATAGCAGCATACCACTTAAAATAAAGTAAAACCCACCAAATATGAACAAGCTGCCCTCCACAAACAGTCTGAACCTGGTAGTTTCCATCACAAAGGTTTTCCTTCTCTCATGTTTCCTCCTGCTGTTATTTGTCTCATCTCCTTTTCCCCCTAATGTCAAATTGCAGCACAGGACTTAGATTCAGACTAATCAAGTCAGGGCTGGCTCCAGCAAGTAATGCTTATCCGTAACTGGGCTTTGACAAGAAAGCGACAGATCCTCACAAGACAAAAGGGCACCAAGAGATGTGAGCCTATTGTGCTGCTTTGCACAATGACTGGGAGAGAATGAACTTTACCACCTATGGGTTTACAAAATGCATCCTTGGATGCCAGCCATTGAAGAAGAGGCTTTACCCTTGTGATCTCTCAGCTTTATACCAAATATGATGCATATGGGATGGAATACCTTGTTGATCAGTTCAGGATCACCTGTCCTGTCCATTCCTCCCCACAGGTGCAGACTTTTACTTTCTGCACCCCCAACATGTTACACAAGATGTAGCAGTGACCTTGGCCTGCACAGGAGCAAGTATAAGCCAGAGCCTTTCTGCATACCAGTCGTTAGTAGTAACGATAAACATCAAGAGTTATCACTGCTAGAAGCAGACACTGTGAAAATATGCTTTTAACTTCAGAAAGCACAGTTAGTTAGAAGAGACTGAAATGATAAGTAAAATTACCAGACAAAATTAGTTCTGTTCTAGCTCAAACCAGGACAACAGGAAAAGATAAAAAGAAAAATAAATGTGGAAGTATATTTAAAAGATGAATGGTATAGGAAGGTTCTACTCTACAAGGAAAAGGTGAAAATTCTTTTACACAGGAAGATATTAAAATTAAAAAAAAAAAAAAGAAAGGAATTTCTTTTTCCAGAAAAGGTCTGGCTGATCTGTAGAACTGTCACAGGAAGACAAGGAAGCAAAATCACAAGAAGATGCAGCAGGGGATTCAACCTTATTACACAGATATAACAAGAATCCAGATATAGAATAACTAATAATAAAAATCTTGAAAGGATGCTAAATCTGGTCCACCAGAACTTAATGATTAGAGGGTAAGATATACCTTAGAGAGTCATTCACTGTCAGATACTGGATGTTGTGTTGTGTTCAACTGACGGTCTAAACTAGTAAAGCAATTTCTCTGTTTCTTATTTGGCTGAAAGACTCAAGCTCATTCACACATTTTCTCATATGTGTATCCTTTTGATAATCAGAAAATAATTTACAGCATTTGAAAACCATCCATAAGTCAGGCTTTACTGGCAGATACCTAATACCACATTTGGCATCTGTCGTAAATATTTTTCAGGATATGAATAATTAATGGTGGAATTCCAGGTTTCACATTGGCCAATAGCTTTAATTCTGAGCAGACATTACTATCGTAGATTTAGTGGCATTTAGCAGTATTTAGATTTGCAACAGATTGCAGTGTTGTAAGTATTAGCTAATAATTAATAGCTGTTATATTTGGTGTAAACTACAATGTTTAATAAACAAACATAAAAAGGTGATCAAAAGATATGATCAAGCAGTATTTCCTAAGTATCTTTGAGTATCTCTATGCTTACTTATCATCTTTTTCTCCTATTTATCTAATTTAAATAAAGTTATATACCATGACAAATGCTGATATACCAGGTTATAGGAGGAAAAAAAAACCCCACAACAACAAAGCAGCATGTGCAAACTGGCAATTTCATTTTGTGAAAAACAAGAAGTCCAGGCAGAGGATGAAGACTATTTGCACTTGAAACAACAGAACAATTGGTTTGGAAAACAGAGCTTAATGTGTGAGCTGGCAGCTGTCCAAGTATCCCAGAAAGATGTTAATTCTCTTTGCTCAGATGCTTCCCAGTCTCTTCCTGAACTCCTGGTTTATTGTGACAGCCGAAAGCTGCACAATCTAACCTCTCACCAGGTTTGGTGATCCTTTGTAGGAAACAATTTTCACCTGAAGGGACAGAAATAAGGAAATATTGTTTTGATTCCACAAAATGTAATTCTTAATTGTGGGAGTAAATTTGCTGCGAGATATATCTTCTTGGACTATTTTTTGTGTATTTCTTTACATCTACCACTCTCCATTTTGCTTTCACCCTCTTTTCTTTTTCCCCTCATTTGAATACCCACACTCCAATGCATCCCTGTTCTCTGACACTTGATAAGAATTTAAGCCAAACACTGTTTATAGTTTCCTTAGCAGTGAACCTGATGGATTTCCTCATGGCTATTCCTATGATTTACACTTTATTCAATTTTCATATTATTGACTTTCTGAAATATTTCTATTTATTATACATAAAGGTATCAATTTTCTGTTTACACACCAATACCAGACTGAATTTTGTCCTCTCCTGAAAGCCATGTATTAAGCTGAAAAATTAACAGATATCTTCATTCTTTTGCAGCTCAACTCACAGGAAATCAGTTGCCAATAAAAGTAGAGAAAATAACTGCTTGAAAGTGTTAAAGATGCTAATTGAGCTTCAGTTAACTTGGCCTGGCTGAATGCCAGCATATCTAGTGTGGCACTGACAGGAAGCAAAATCTAAATGCTGCTTATATACTGCATATATTTTTCCTAATGATGAAAAGTGGTTTGGAAGAGGAGCAGTGTAGCAATGTGTGATAAGCATCTTTTTTTCTCCATCTATATCACTTTGTCTAATCCTTTATAATCTTCTTATGAATAAATCATTACTATCATTCAATGTCCATGATTTAAAAGGGAAGAATGAATAGAAAAGGATGCATGTGATAGGCAAGACTTTCTTATAGCTGTAGAACTTCTTTAAGTACTATTTACAATTCCGTACCTAAAAAAAGACAGAACAAAGTTAGAGGAAGTATGGACAACAGCAAATAGAATAAAAAGACCAGGAAAAGAGACCAGCACGGCTGAGTTGAGATCTGCTGGTCAAACTAAAAGACAAGATGAGAATGCACACACAGTGGAAGCAGGGACAGGTATCCTGGGGAGAGTACAGGGACATTGCCCAGTTATGTAGGAACGACGTGAGAAAGGCCAAGGCGCAGCTGCAGCTGAAGAAGAAAAAAAAGAAGGGCTTCTATAGGTACATAAACCAGAAGAGGATGGTCAAAGAAGGCATACCCCCTGAGGAACAGCAATGGTGAGTTAGTAACAACCTAAGAAGGCTGAGGTCCTGAACAACTTTTTTGTTTCAGTTTTCAATGGCAACTTCCCTTCTCGCAGTGGATGGCCCGCAAGACAGGGACCAGCAAAACAAAGTCCCTCCCACAGTCAATGAGGACAAGGTTCATGAATACCTGAGGAACCTTAACATACACAAGTCCATAGGACACAATGAGATGCATCCCAGAGTGATAAAGGAATTGGCTGATGCAGTTACAAAGCCACTGTCCATTATATTCAAAAAGTCATGTCAGTTAGGTGAGGTCCTTAGTGACTGGAGGAAAGGGAACATCACATCCATTTTTAGAAGGGGTAGAAAGGAGGACCCTGGAAACTACTGACCTGTCAGCCTCACCTGTGCCTGGGAAGATCATGGAAGAGATCCTCCTAGAAGATATGCTAAGACACTTGGAGGACAGGGAGGTGATTCAAGAGAGTCAGCACAGCTTTATTGGGGCAAGTCCTGCCTGACCAATCTGGTGGCTTTCTACAATGAAGTAACTGCATCAGTGGACAAGGGAAGAGCTGTGGACGTCATCTATCTTGATTTCACCAAGGCCTTTGACACAGTCCCCCACAACACCCTCCTTTATGAGTTGGAGAAATATGGGTTCGATGGATGGACTGTTCAGTGGGTAAGAAATTGGGTGGATGGTCAAACCCAGAGAGCAGTGGTCAATGGCTTGATGTCTAGATGGGAAAATGTGGAAAATGTGACAAGTGGTGTCCCTCAAGGGTCTGTACTGGGACCAGTGTTTTTTAATATCTTCATTAATGACATAGACAGTGGCATTGAGTGCACCCTGAGCAAGTTTGCTGATGATACTAAGCTGGGTAGTATAGTTGATATGCCAGAGAGACCTGAACAAGCTGGAGAGGTGGGCTCAGGTGAACCTCATGAGGTTCAACAAGGCCAGGTGCAGGGTCCTGCACCTGGACTGAGGGAACCAGCATTATCAATATAGGCTGGGAGAGGACATGCTAGAGAGCAGTCCTTTGGAAGAAGACTTGGGGATACTAGTAAATGAAAAGCTGGACATGAGCCACCAATGTGCAATGGCGGCCCAGAAAGCAAATTGAATGCTGGGCTGGATCAAAAGAAGCATGGCCAGCAGATCAAGAGAGGTGATTCTGCCCCTCTACTCTGCCCTGGTGAGGCCTCACCTGGAGTACTGTGTCCAGCTCTGGAGCCCCAAACACAGGAGGGACGTGGACCTGTTGGAGAGTGTCCGGTGGAGGGTCACAAAAATTATTAGAGGGCTGGAGCACCTCTCCTATGAAGACAGGCTGAAAGAGTTTGGGTTGTTCAGCCTGGAGAAAAGGACACTCCAGAAGGACCTTATAGCGACCTTCTGGTACCTGAGAGGGGCCTATAAGAAAGCAGGGGAGGGTTTATTCACATGGTTGGTAGTGACAGGACAAGGGGTAACAGACAATCTTTAAGCCAGAAAAAGGGTAGATTTAGGTTAGACATTAGGAAAAAGTTATTTAATATGAGGGTGATAGATGACTGGAAGAGGTTGCCCACAGAATAATCTTCTCTTCCATCCTGCCAGGCACAAGAAATTATGAGGGAAGAAACTAGAGGATCTCAGAGATTAATACCTGGCTACGGAGCTGGTACCACCAACAGAACTTTGGGTTCTTTGACTGTGGCTCAGTGTACACAACACCAAGCCTGCTGGCAGGAGATGGGGTACACCTATCTAAGTATGGGAAAAGGATCTTCTCACAGGAGGTAGTGGCCCTCATTGAGAGTACTTTAACCTAGAATTGAAAGGGGAGGGGGACAAACCCAGGACTGCTAAAGATAAGTCTTGGGGGGACATACCAATGTTGGAGGCAATATCCATGCCTTGGATCAAGTGCATGTATGCCAATGCTCATAGCATGGTCAATAAACAGGAGGAGTTAGAAGCTATTGTGCACCAGGGAGACCATGATATAATTGCCATCAAGGAAATGTGGTGGGATGATTTGCATGTTTGGAGTGCTGCAATGGATGGCTACAGGCTCTTTAGAAGGGATAGACAAGGAAAGAGAGGTGGAGGGGTAGTGTTATATGTTAAGGAGTGTTTTGACTCTCTTGAATTCAATGTTCCACATCAAGGTGGAACGTCTGTGGATAAGGATGAAGGGGAAGGCCAGTGAGGCTGATATCCTGGTGGGAGTCTGCTACAGACCACCCGACCATGATAAAGACACTGATGAGATATTCTTTCAACAACTCAGAGATGTCTCGCATTCACTAGCCCTAGTTCTCATCAGGGACTTCAACTTACGGGATGTCTGCTGGAAGTGTAGTATAGCAGAAAGGGGGCAGTCCAGGAGGTTTCTGCAATGCATGGATGACAACTTCCTGTTGCAGCTGGTAACTGAGCCTACAAGGGGTAGTGCCCCACTATTATAAACAGGGAAAGGCTGGCGGAAGATATGGTGGTTAGAAGCCATCTGGGGCACAGCGACCCTGATATGATTGGTTGGGCTCTTCTCCCAGGCAACTAGTGACAGGATGAGAGGGCATGGCCTGAAGCTGCACCAGGGGAGGTTTAGGTTGGATGTTAGGAAGCCCTTCCTCACAGAAAGGGTGATAGAACACTGGAATGGACTGCCCAGGGAGGTGGGGGAGTTGCCATCCCTGGCGGTGTTTAAGGAAAGATTGGATGTGGCACTTAGTGACATGGTCTAGCTGATGTCACGGTGTTGGGTCATAGGCTGGACTAGATGACCTTTGGAGGTCCCTTCCAAACCAATACATTTTATGATTCTATAATAATTAAGTAGAGGAAGTTACTCTTTTGTGGGAAACTGAATGGGCTGGGACTCCTCAAGTTGGACAGAAGATGAGTGAGGACTGGAGGACGAGTTTAGAAGTTCATGATTGCAATGAACAAGGGGAGTGTTATTCAGCAAGTCCCAACCTATTTGAAGTAGGAGGCACAAAACAAAAAGGATTTTTAAGTAATTTTTTTTTAAACAACAGGAATGCACTTCCAGAATCTATTGCTGCAGGAGGTTGCAGTGACAGAAGGTATCAACAAGTTCAGAATGATATATTGAAGGTGCAAAAGCAGACACTAAAATAGGCAGGGATGTATTCTTTAACATCCCTTATCCAGCAGTTGTGGATAGTAGAGAAATGCAGGAAGAAAAGACCACAAGAGTATCTAGGGTTGCAGGCTGTTCCCACATAGCATCTGCTATTGTCATTGTTGGGGACAATACATTGGAAAGGAAAAGGAGATAAAAATTTGGCATATTGGGTTAGACCATCACTAACACCATCACTGTATCCTATATGCTCCTATATGCTCATGCTATATCCTGTTTTCTCACAGAATCACAGAAAAACACTATGTTTGGAAAAGACCTTTAAGATCATCAAGTCCAACCATTATCTAGCTCTGCCAGGGCTACTACTACACCATATCCTTCAGCACCATATCTAGACAGCTTTTAAATACAACCTCCTCCCTGGGCAGCCTGTTCCAGTCTTTGATTACCCTTTCAGTATAGAAGTTTTTCCTAATGTCCAACCTAAACCTCCCTGGGATAACTTAAGGCCATTTCCTCTTGTCCTATCAGTTGTGACTTGTGAGAAGAGACCAACACCCACCTCTCTACAGCCTCGTTTCAGGTAGTTGTAGAGAGTGATGAGATCTCCTCTCAGTCTCTTTTTCTTCAGGCTAAACAAGCTCAGCTCTCTCAGCTGCTCCTCATAGGACTTACTTTCAAGATCCTTCACAAGCTTCATTCCCCTCCTCTGGACCAACTCCAGCACCTCAATATCTTTCTTATCCTGCGGTGCCCAAAACTGAACACAATACTCAAGGTTTGGCCTCACCATTGCCATGTACAGTGGGACAATTACTTCTCTAGTCCTGCTGGCCACACTATTCCTGATGCAGGCCAGGATGCTGTTGGCTTTCTTGGTCACCTGAGCACACTACTGGCTCATGTTTAGCCAGCTGTTTATCAACACCCTCAGGTCCCTTTCTGCAAAGCAGCTTTCCAAACACTCCTCCCCAAGCCTGTAGTGTTGCCTGGGGTTGTTGTGGCCCAAGTGCAGGACTCAGCACTTGGCCTTGTTGAAGCCCATGTGATTGGCCTCAGCCCATCGATCCAGCCTGTCCAGGTCCCTCTGCAGAGCCTTCCTACCCTAAAGTAGATCAACACTCCCACCTAACTTAGTGTCATCTGCAATTTACTCAATCTCCTCTTAGGTGTCATTGATGAAGATATTAAGCAGAAGTGGCCCTAGCACTGAGCCCTGGAGAACACCACTTGTGACTGGTCACCAACTGGATGTTAACTCCATTCCCCACCACTCTCTGGGCCCAGACATTCAGACAGTGTTTGACCCAGCAGAATGAGAGCCTGTCAAGGCCTACAGCAGAAAGTTTTATTTCATGAGGATGCTGTGGAGAACAGTATCAAATGCTTTGCTGAAGTCCAGGTAAACAACATCCACAGCCTTTCCCTCATCCACCAAGTGAGTCATGTCATACAACGAGATAAGGTTCGTTAAGCAGGATCTGCCCTTCATGAGCCCGTGCTGACTGGGCCTGATCTCCTGGTTGTCCTGTAAATGGTGTGTTATGGCACTTAAGATGATTTGTTCCATGACCTTCCCTGGCACCACGGTCAGACTGACAGGTCTGTAGTTTCCCAGATTCTCCTTCTGGCCCTTCTTGTAGGTGGGTGTCACAGTTGCTAATCTCCAGCCCATTGGGGACTCCCCAGCTAGCCAGGACTGCTGATGTATCACGAAGAGTGTCTTGGTGAGCACATCTGCCAGCTCCTTCAGCACTCTTGGGTGTAACCCATCTGGCCCCATAGACTTGTGTATGTCTAGGCGGTGCAGAAGGTCACTGACTATTTCCTCTTAGAATATGGAGGCCTCCTTCTGTTCCCCATCCCTGTCTTCCAGCTTGAGGCGCTGGCTACCCAGCAAACAACTAGTCCTGCTATTAAAGACTGAGGCAAAGAAGGCATTAAGTACCTCAGCCTTTTCCATCACTATGTTCCTATATGCTTGTATGTATTCCCAGCATAACAGTGTGCCAAAGACTCAAGGAATCAAAACAGATATTAAGAAGGCACAGGCAGTTCTACAGACACTATGCAACATGCTTGCTGAAGGCATGATGTAGTTCCTAATTATTTGACAACATAATTTGTTCCAATTTCCTCTCTTTCTTTTTTTTCTAAAAAAAAAAAAAAAAAAGCATTCCATCTAGAACTTTTAATAAAGCATGTGTTCTACAAATGAGGTGGATGATAATGCCCTACTAATCTCAGGTTAGACCTAAAAAGGTAAAGCAAACACATCTCAACAGAAAAACAGTGTTTGTCTAATAACATTCCTTTATTTTTCTCTGCTGGAAATAAGTACATTACTATGGTAATTCACCTATTTTATCCTCAAATCATAGTAACATCAAGATCCAAGGAAAGAAAATTACCCTCTATATGAAAGTATAAATTAGCAGCACGTGTCCTTACTATGATAATCAGAAGTACTTAATGTTGACCTCAAAGCAAAAGTAATTTGGTGTCTACTCATTTGTGCCTCTTAATTATCTCTGGAGGGGATACAAAGAATTGTCTTTTGTTTGTCTTCTGCATTAGAAATGAAGATGTTTTCTGCCTTGGAAGACTTGAGACCTAAGACTTCACAAGAGTCAAAAAACTGGAAGGATTCTTATGTTTCTTTGACCTCGAATCTCAAAACCAATATAGAGAGCACTAGAATAAATGGTCATGAGAAAAAGCATCATGCCTGCTTCTTACTACATACAAAATAGATAAATTAACATGCTTGATAGCTATAAAAAAAATCCATTTTGGATTGTTCAAACCAGAAATGTATGAGCTACATCTGTATACATTTTTCCTCTGGTAAACCACGTACTTACCACTAACCTATGCACTCTACGAAGTCCATAGAATTCTTCCAAATTATTGTGGTAGGCCTGTCTCCTCAGTTAATTCTGCTAATAACACAAATATTTTTGTTGTCCCTTGTCACCAGATTATGGCACATGACACTAGAAGCCTTGCTGCTTGATGTACATTCATAAGTATGTGTTTTTCTAATGAATGTACAGTGTTCCTCAGTAAAAGGTGGAGAGAAAACCAGAGTGATGTGTTGTCTGAACGAAGTTACATTTACTTCAGGAACAAATGGATGTCCCCATCTGGTTTTAGTCTGTCTAGCATAGTCTACAGTAGATAACTACAAGCTTGTTACATAGATTTTTTTTTTCTTATTCCAATGAAAAAAAAAAATGCTGGTTTCTCTTGTATTCTATTTTCTTTAAAATAATTTAAAGAAAATTTTCAATTTTCTTGAAAATAATTGCAACATGGCTTCTAGATTCTTACACCAGAGCACCATAATACTACATAACGCTATTCTTTTGTCAGTTTTTTCTTTCATCATTCTTTTAATCTTTTCTTGGTAAAGATCCGTGGTTTGTAACAATATCTAATGAGAAAACTAAACTTAGACTTACTAAATAAAATAATAGCCAGTATTCATGAACTAGCTAATTTCTGCAGATAGTTTTTCCCCAGGAATAGCATAAAATGTTTCCTTTCATCCGAAAACCAAGGGAAGAATTAGATCTTTACCCAGCAAATCATTTTTACCACAAGTTTAACCATAAGCAGGAGTAGCAACTTTTATAACAAACTCTTGAAATTTAATTGAGAACTTTGTGAGAAACGTAGGTATATTGCTATTGTACAACTTGCATTTTTAAAAAATCATGTTTCTCTCCCATCGTGCTTACATGCAATTTTTCAGTTCTTATATTATCCTCCAATGAAATATCAGATTACACAAAGACCAGTAACACCTCTCTGCCCAATCTCTCTCCAGCAGGAGATTGCTAAAACATTCCCTGAAAGACCTACTGACATGATGTTCCCTGATTGTCCAAACGTAACACCATGCTGGCACTGAAGCCTTGTGCTAGCAAAAGCTCCAACTAACCAACCTCAGAACAGTACTTCTGTCCCATCGGGCAGGAGGCTCTGGGGTGACCGTTGAGTGCACTCTGATTTTACAAACTGTCATATGGCGAGATAGTAGTGGGTTTCAACGCCGTCACCTATTCAGTCAGCCCAGATGAACTAGAATCACCATTTCAGTTATATCATAGCTCGGGGCAAGAACATGTCACCCTCTTTATTTCCATCTCGGAACAAGCTGCTTAGGCAGATGCTAACTGTGGTCCTCCCTGCCATGTTCTGTAGAGTGGCCTTTGTCTGGGTTAATTGAGCCCCCACTCCATTTAATAGGCTGTTGAAGTCTTATTGAAACAGAGCTAGTGCCGCAGGTTAAATACATTGCAGTGCTCTTGTTAATCCCCTCATTAACGGAGCTGTAAAGCTTGTTGAGAGCTGTGAGTTTGCATATATTATCAGAGAGTTCTTCACTCAAGTGCTATCAATAAAATGACAAAGCCAGTTTGCAAATAGTGAAATCAACAGTGACACAAAACTAGATACCTTAAAAAAATAAACAAGTTAATAACTGATAAATCTAATTTTCACACTTGGAGGATAAAAATCCCCAAACAACTAGTTGAAGAATCTCCTTTTTTATAGGAGGAACTTAAAACATGGATTATACAAATACGATTACTTTCCTCGAGCAGAGAGAACATTCAAGAAAAATACCACTTCTTCAACAGGGGCTTCTGGCTGAGGTTTGGCTGTTTAGAAGTAACTTAATGAGCCATGCACAGATGAGTTGCACTTAGCAAACCAAAAGAAAACAAATGAATTCATAATACAAAATAAGAAGTGAACTTATATATAAAATACAATGGAGCATAGTGAGAAAACCTCACATGGTCTCCAAAGGAAAAGAAAGCAGATTAGGCCCTGGAAAAAAGAAGTGGCTGGTTAAGAGTAGCATTTAGCAAACCAGGGCTCTCTCACACCTGCCGGGAGAGGGAGCAAGAGAAAGGCCTCCCCCAGCACATGAACAGTGGGATATGGCTGAGTGTCAACCAGCAAAGAAATAAGAAGACAGGACTGTGTGGATGATATTCATAAGGATACAAGAGAAGTCTGAGCAGGAGAGGCAGTCCCTAAGAGCAGGATGAGAACAGAACTGTCTGGAGGCCAAACTAACTGGTGCTGATGTCAAAGGGCATTTTGCAATGACCTGTTGGGGCCAAGCAGGAGCCTCTTGAGTTCATGTTTTTCTTAATGCTGAAGCAACAATCTTCCTTGTAATAAGGAAGACAGAAATACCTGAAAATACATTTTTGTGCATATTCCTCTTTATCTTTTATCTGTATTGTAGGCATGATCCTTGGCAGATCAGAATGCCACAGAAAAGCCCACGAGTAAAAATAATGCCTAATACCATCACAACTGAACTGTTGTAGGTACGATGTTGATCTAGTGCTGATTTCGACTTTCCTCTATCTCTGACCAATGAATGCATATAATTTACAAAAGCCCAATGGGGTAATCAAAGAAATATGACATCCACAGCCGAGTCCTTCACAGATACTATCAGAAGTTCTTTTGCTAAAACCTAACATGAATGTCTCTGGTTGTCCTTTATTTTCCATCTCTTGCTCTGACTTGCTGGCCTATAAGAAAATTTGACTGCATTTTTCTTTCTTAACAGTTCCATTTATACAATTAGTTGTAATTCTCATCAAGGTCTTTTTTTAAACCCTGGAATAAAGCATAGTCAAAGTTTACCTGTCCATGCTAAGTGTCTACCCTGCTGCATGCACACCAGTGGCTGGACTAGACAGTACTATAAGGAACATTTCACATTATAGTGAGAATTGTCTTCTTGGGCACTTTGAAAATAAATCTGTTGTGGTTTAGGGTCAGGGCAGACCCTTAGACCTAACAGACGCTCTCAGTTAACCCCCCTCCCTCCCCAAAGGGGAAGAGAAAAGGAATAAGGGAGAGAGACTTGGTGATTAGAAAAGGAAACGAGAACAGCTGTAATGATGATTAATAATATTAAAATAGAATATGTACAAATATATACAAAACCAGTACCGAACCCAACCCCC
>JANHFX010016368.1:13942-29867 GCA_027560015.1 Chloroceryle amazona
TTAAAATCTTGTTATATATTCCTAAAGATATATAAGAGTGTTAGATAATAAAGTCTAAAAAAAAAAAATAATATATATATATATATATAAAATAGTTTCCAGGCTTAGGTGCTCTCTTCTCAGGATGGTGCATTTTCACTGGAAGGTGAAGGGGTGTCTGCCGAGTCACACACGGTTACTCAGGACTCGGCGGTAGCTTGGACAGAATGAAGCTGATCTTTGCTGTCACTGTTTAATATCCACCCACACTAAAGCATTCTCACACTGAAGTATTCTCTATGCAAAAGGCATGAAGTTAGTAGCCAGAATGATAATTTTTCAGGCTACTCACTTTTCCTGGAAGTGGAAATAAATTCCTTGTGCACAAAGCCTCAGCTTTGGAACCTGTGCGTGCAAAGTACTAAATCAGTCACCCATTGTGTTACATCCAGGAGAAACCAGGCTTTGCCAGAAAGCAGCCTCAGCCTGGCCAGGTCTGGCCGTACCTATTTCACAGGTCATTACTCCCATCCTTTTGGCGTGCCATCGTAGGTAACTGCTTGGGGCTTGTATGAGACATGACTCTGTATTCTGACAGTCTCGATACAGAGCGGGGAAATAAAACTGGGTATCTCAGCCTTGGAAGAAATAGTGCTAATTGTTTTTCCACCCTGCCCCCGGCAGACAGAGCAGGCAAATACAAAGAGGGGAAGGTTATGCAAATATTGGCCCGGTGCTTGCTGGATTTGCAGTATTTTTCACTGTGTGCTTATTAAGAATGCCACACAAGTCAGTGCCTTTCATGAGGTAGCATTGCAAGGGCATTCTTGGCTCACCACACACAGAGGCTACCAGTGGTCATGTGTAGTAGCTCCAGAGGGTTCACTGAGCTCCATGCTTGTAGCTTTTGACACCAGTACAGGCTGGCGAAGAACTGGTGAGACAGCAGCTCATCAGGAGAGGAGAGGGGTTACCGTGGATCTCCAGCTGAATGTGAACTGGCAACGTGGAGCTGTTGCACAATAGAAAGGGAAAAAAGAAAAGCGTGTTACTGGGATGCACATGGGAGTACAGCCTGCAGGGAGTGGGCTTCATGTGCTGGGCTGGAGTCCTGGGTGCGGTTCAGAGCACAGAGAGAACAACTGGCCACTTGGGAATGAGAGGTGAGGGCAGAAAAACTGACCAGAGAGCCAGAGGATGTGCCCCAGAGAGGATGTTTATGTTTCCAGTGCCACTGCTGGGCAGTGGGTAAGAGACAGGCAGTTTTTCAAGCACAGGTAGCCCAGAACAGGCTGTTGCAACAAAGAGGCCAGTGTCCTCTTTTCTGTGCCCATAGACAAATGGAAATGGGCCTGAGGTGAAGGAAGAAGAGGTAAACCCTAGGAAAATGATACACACTGGAGTAGAGGTTGTGGAGTCTCCCGTTGCTGGGGGTGTTAGGAATGGCTTTAATAAACATGAGTGAAGTGTATCTGACTTCACCTTACAGTGGGAGGTGAATTAGATATCTTTTCTACCACCCTTATGATTTGGTGATGCTGGTGATAATATTGCACACGGAATTGTTTTCTTAATGAAAGACATACTTTCTAAATTCTGATTGGAAAGATCTCTCTGCAGAGTGGGATGTGTTTTGCTGAGGTGCAGAGGCACTTAATCAGCACAGAATTCCCTCATTTTGAAATGTTCCTTAGGTAATTGCTTAAGTCATAAACAACTGGCTTTGCATTTCTGCTCAAATGTCGGTGTCCTGAAATACCTGGGGACATCACTCTCTCAGCTGGCACTTGACAATCCATCCTAAATGTGAAACACATAATTGGATTCTTAGGATGAAATCCAAGTCCCCTTTGAAGTCAAGGGTCTTTATAGGGTAAAAATTCCATGCTGAGGACAGAGTGGCGTCCACTGTGAAGTGCTCAGCTTTACTGTCCCAGGCAGGCCTGTTGGTTTCAGGATGAGGATGTAAGGAGTGGGTTATAAGAGTGTGGAACCTTCACTGTGGCAAACATTTGGCTGCGGAAGGGGCCTTTGGAATGCGTGTGTGGGTGCGTGAGAGTTTACAACAGGCGTTACGTGAGGTGAATTAATTACATTTTCCTTTTTTTCATATAATATCAACAAAACTAATACACACCATCTGTTCTAAGATAGAGGCAGTCAGTAAAAAAGCAGCACCTATTTTGGTTTTTAAAATTTCATTTGATAGAAGACTTCAGGCATTGTTATATTCTCTTTAGTATAATGTCACTTTTTTCCTTTTTCTCTCTTGCTGGGGGACATTCTCCCCAAAAATGTATCTTTCATTGCTAGTAGCCTTTAATTTGCATTTAGTATTCAAATAGCTATAACTGCAAGTTAAATGTTTCTCCAGCTATTGGTTCATGCATCCTGATGAAATGCATCGGCGAAGTCTCCAGGTGCTACGAAATGGAATAGTTCCCCTGAAAATAGTCTGGCTCTAGTTATGCCAGTGTTAATTCAGAGCAAGTTCTCTGTTCACAGTGTAGCTACTTCGGATTTGCAATAGATGGTAGTCAGAATTTCATCCTCAAAAGGGATCACGCTGATGTAATGTGAATCTCAGAACTGGGTGTTAAAATTCTGTGCCTCGTAGTGTATTGTTGCATTTCACATCCAGATTTCTTTGCAGGCTTGTCTTAAGTTTGCCATGATATGTAGGAACTGCGTGTCTATACCTGAGGCTGGAATAAGCCCCCAAAGAAGCACAAACCCCAGACTTTAGGACTGCCAATATATCAGTTCTTGATAACCTTACTGTGTTGTTATAGCTGACACTAGAAACATAATTAAATCTGAAGGATTTGAAACTGCCATTAGGGGGAAGAGGATGGAGGAAAACAGTTTGATCCTCACAACATCATGTTTTCATTGACCTACTTACAGTAGGGAAGAAAATGTGTCCCTTCCCAATACAGCAGAATAGTTTTGTTCAGCAATTTTATAATGCAGCTGCGCAAGAGAAGACTGGCTTCCCTAACCCCTCCAGGAGGATTTGGAAAAGAGAGTAAGGTTATTTCACACACTTAGTATTAAGATGCGTAAGTTCCTGTCCAAGCTATAATGTTATGAATCTAATCAATTTAGCAGAAAGTGCTGTGACTGAAAAAAAAAAGGGGGAAAAAAGGCTTGTGCTCAGAGATGAGAGGAAAAGGGCTGTGCCTGGGCTGTAAGTTTGCAGAGAAACCTTTTAGGGGCAATCACATTTCCTTCATCTTCCCCATTTGAAGTTCCTGCCATCTGGAGACCCCCAGACCCCCTCCTGGGGTCCTTTGCAGCAGCCCTGCTGAGGGGAATGGCTGCAATGCTCTCGCTTCAGCAGGAGCTCCCTCGCCTGCTTCACCTCGGGGGACCACTGAGAAGCAGGGAGGGAGGGTGTAGGGCCTGGCCCTTCTTGGGTGTGCAAAGTCGCGCTGATGCTGAGCCTCTGAAACCAGCCGAGCGTGGGCGTGCAGCCTCCGGGACTGGGGAGTGCAGGGGTCCAGAACACGGTGAGTGACACACAGGGCACAGCCTCGGCACATCCAGCACCCCTCCAAAGTCAGCGAGCTGGGGGCCACAGCTGCAGAGCCCCCAGCTTGTGAAACGCTGCCAGAGAGAATTCCCGGCTGTTCTTGCCTCTGTCCTGTGAGGAAACAGCGGGAGATGCGGGTGTCCGGGTCACGGTGATGCCCACCCTGGGGTGCATCCCTCCACCTCGGGGCTGGTGCACGTGGTGTTTCATGTTTGCTGTCTTATGCCTGGGTTAATAAACAGTCTTTATCTGAAAATAAACACCTGCAGCTAGTCCTTTCTGGGCTGCTCAGGTCACATTCCTCCACAAGGTTCTGTTGGTAATTTAGTATTGTCAGAGGCATTAGTCACTGCCATAGTCGCTTAATAATGCGCTGTAGGAGCCAGCTGGTAATTAACAAATTAAAGATATCGTACACATTTTCCTCAAATGTTTCACATGTGGAAAAAATAATTAGAAGCAGAGCACTTTGGGTGTTTAGAGCTGTTATGTATATTTAAAACACTTCACCGCATTAGGAAATTATTCCTTCTCTTAAAGGTCACACAGGCTGCCTTTTGCCACTGTCCCAGGATTCATAAACACATGTGTAGGAGTGGTGAGGTAGACAGAGATACAGCCAGAGTCCTGTCTTTTTTTAACCCTTGCCTTCTGCCTTGTTTAACATATTCATCCCAGTGCTGGACTTCCGTGCCTGTTTTTAGGAGTGGCACAACGTTGTAGGTCTCAGTTGCTCTCTGTTGCCCTTAACTTCCATTCATGTTCGGAGTGCCTTGAATGGGAAGGTTACCTGCACGTGTGGGTGTGATGCAGCCTGTTGGAAAGATGAAATCGGCTTGTAATGGAAGGAGAGACAAAGCTAACACAGATTGTGTTAAACTGGGGAAGACATGAGAGGGTGAATGGAGGTGATGATGGGTTTCATCGCAGGCTTGCTTTAACTCACTTGGTGTCTCCTTATTTTATCACCAGATGGTGGCCAGCAGTTTCAAATTAATGTGCTCTCAATTCCCTGTGTGTGATGGTTGAGCGACAGTGCACTTTGATATGTCTCCCTTCCGTGCTGCTTCAGCCCAGTACTCCTTGTTCCTCCTGCAGCCTGACCCCAGGGCTCGGCTCTGAGTATCCCAAGCCTTTGACTCTGCTTTTTCTCTGGGGCAGGATCTGAGCTGAGCACTCTGAGGCAGAAGAAGCAGGGAACAGAGCACGCGGTTGGAGGAGCATCATTTCTACGGGTAGGGTGCGGTTAAAACTGTCTTCATGGGAAGTGCTTGGGTAATGGCAGTGGCTTTGAGATACGTGATTTATGTTTGAAAACTTCCTTTTTGGAGACAAAAATATGCTGTTGAAAATGTGAATGGGGTGCTTTCTGATACAGAGTGCAAAGTCTTTGTCAAACTGTGACAGTTTCTATTCAAGCTTTGAACTCATGGCACAGATTGCGAGTGGCTCTGCAATACAATGAAAGGCAGAGGAGAATCAGCCCTGTAATACCTTTGCTCTTTGCTACATTTATTCACCTGCTTATTGTTTGATGGAAGAGCACTGGGGATTTCAAAGAATGTGTTTCTGAAGCTTATGAAAGCAAAGGAATTCCATGTGCAATTTCTGTTAAGATTTTTATCCTCTTAGGGTCAGGCTCAGGCGTTTGGAGCCCTTCTTCAAACCTTTTGGTGCTACCACACAGAGGGTAGAGGTAGAAAAGGGCTGTTATTCACACGATGGTGTGAACAAGGTAGACTTTTTTTGTGCACCCTGAATTCTCTTTGTGTTGGGGGTGGCTTTTGCTCAGGGGTTTTCTGGTAGTGCGTTCTACTGACTGTTGTCTCAGCAGAAAACCTTCACTGTTTTTACTGTGTAACAGTAGAGAATGAAAGCACAAGCAGCACTGGAGTCACACAGCTTGCGGACACGGTGAGAGGGTGATCCTGCTGAGCTGACCTCACTGGGATGGGTGGGGGTGGACATCTGAGAGGGAAGACAGAAGCACAGGAGCATGCTGCCCTTTGCCTGCGATCCCAGCGCAGCGGTGAGAGCAGGCCTGCATCTCGCAGCCTGGCTGCAAGCAGCATGGCAGGTATTTTTGCAGTGCTGCCAGCAATCCTTGTCCCTCCGCTGTCCAGAATGAGGAGCCTGGTGAATGCACTGCTCTTCTCTTCTTGGTGTTTCTGGATTGTCCACCAGTGCAGCCCAAGGGCAGGGTGTGGGGATGGTCCCACCTGGTTCTGCCCCCAGCATGCTGTCGGGTGGCACCTCAGCACCACACGCACAGGGACACGGCAGGGCTCCTGGCATCCACAGCTGAGGGGTCCATAGCTTGAGAGTCTCACCCGTGTATCTCTCCCCGTGACAGAACAGCGTTTCCTAGGGTGGGAGCTGGTCCTGCAGCCAGGGCCTCGCCAGACATCGCTTCAGATTTTACTGCAATCAGCATCAGAGAAAATCTTGCACATTTTTCCATCCCTCTGAAGCCCTTCATGTACACAAACAATTATAGAGACTTTGTGATGTTTGTATCCTTTTAAACTGCTGTATTAATATTGGTCCTAGACTTTTAGAATTATTTCTTAGCCTTTGAGTTAATTCAGTTCATGACCTTCACACACGTTCAGGTTCTAAAGGGCCATCACACCCCACAGAAGACTAGCGTGCTGTTGAGGGTAATGAAAATAAATACCATGGGGGGGTGAAGTTTTGTCTCTTCAGCCTGATCATTTGTGTCATTGAGAAGGTAGGAGATGTCTGTAATACCTGTCACTCCCTTGTACTCACGCTTCTGAATATTTGGACACAAGTCATGGGGCTTTCTGTTCACCTGGGAAGGAAGAGAGGCATTCAGTCTGAATCTCCGCAGCTGCTGCTTTTCTCACATTACATTGCAGGTTAGTATTTCTGCAGAGGGGCTATGCAGAAGTCTCAGAGCAATTTAAGTCACAACGATTTCTCTGTTCTCTAGTTTATTTCGGCCAAACAAGATCCATATAGCTCTGTATTAAAGGAGCATTGTGATACTTGGATATTGCCTTCGTCACATTGCACCACAATACAGTTACTCAAAAATAAACTTTGTTTAGGTAAAATATGTTATTTGCTGGGTTGCTTTTTTTTCTGAACAGATCTATAATTTTTATTCTAGCTGTATAATTTTCTGGAAGAAAATCCTTTATTTCTGACGTATTTTGTTCTATGCCCATCCCCTCAATTGTTTTAAGTCAGACTTAGGCCGTCCCGTTCAGTTTTTGTATGTATTTGATATTTGGGAAGCAATAAACTAACCTGTGTGTTCTGTGATCAGTCGGGATGACCGAGTTACCCTGCGAGGGCTGCTGCTCGCCGGCTGATCACTGCACTTGCAGTTTGCTTTCCCTAAGATAAGTGCCAAAGCACCTCAGCAGTTTGGTTCTGAATGCAGGTGGCTAAGCTGGAATCACATTTATTTTGTAGTTTCTAGCAGTGACAGGTGAGATTCTGAGTCCCCACTGTGGCTGCAGGGGCAGCAGCAGAACTACTACAGTCGCTATGAGGAATTTTGCCTGAACTTGGGGGTGATCTGCTGTTCACTCTGCTTACCCACATGCTTACAGAAGATACTTCCTTTTATTTCAAACCACCGTGGAAAATGTCATTCCCACCCACTGCCTCCGTGTCACAGAATCACAGAATTGCTCAGGTTGGAAAAGACCTTCAAGATCATCAAGTCCAACCTCAGCAGTCTTCCCTCACTAAAGTGAAAGAACAGGTCACTAAATCCTGATGTGCCACATCGGGCTCTTTTTGCTATCAGTTACTGCTTCTTGATAATGCTGAGATATGAACTTGAGGTCGTTCCAGATGCTCTGTTCACCTCTCTGCTGGCAGAAATAACGACTGCCGGGGTTTAGTCATTACTATTTGCTGAGGCTGCTTTTACGTGTGTGTTTGCTGTGCTTGTAGGATCCCAAACAGCCCGTAAAGATCTGCGCTGACATCTTGTAGTGAATTGCCCTGCCAATGGGAACCCAGGCACATATATGTATGTATTTTTGAAGCAAATGTTCGTGGTGATATGCATGAGCTTATCTGCTCAGCCTCCCCTTTTGGACGTAGCCTTCCGCAATTAATTGCTGGGATGAAAATTTCAGCCCATCCTGTTTAGAATTACATGTGTTTATTCAGTCCATTGTTAAAGCTGGTGCCATTACCCAGGCATGATTTTTGCTTCCATGTAAGTTTTATTATACTTTGATCTCCTATAGCACCCGACATACTTTTAAAAACCACTTCCTCAGAAGCTGTTGTTTGACTGTAATTATAAAAGAACATGCTTGTGAATCACAAATGAGAATATTACCCAGCTAGATCTTCCTAGAAATAGGAGAGCGCTTACGTGCAATACAATACATTAATCATTTATAAGGAGTCAGCTATTAAAATGATTTGTTTTGATACTGTACATTGAGTATAAAGCTGATGTGAAAAGAATTCTCACTGGAGATGTTTGTGGACTTTTGGAACTTCCTTAGGTTTCTATCATCACACTCTTCTACAGACTTGAAAAGCTCAGACACACTAGTGTGAGTGACTCCAGTTAAGGTACCTCTAGAGTGTGAGTGTATATATGCATCTGTACATATGTGTATACACATGTGTATGTATCTGTACAGATACAGGAGTGTATATTTTGGTGCCATTTCTGCAAGCTTTTGTCTTTAAGGGAGATCCCACAGCATGCTTGGTGCCTCTTCATTTCAACAGAATTCTGGCTGTGCAAGGGATTTTCCTGCTTAGACACTTCCCCAGTCAGGGTCTGTGGTCGTTGTAAGCAGATTTCTCAAATGAACAGCGCTCTGATACGTGTAGCTGGCCTGAGGATTCTTCCCAAGGCTTTATCCCAGGGTCGGCGTCAGACTTACATGTTTGTAAATGTCCCTGATAACAGAAAAGGGAAAGAGTGAAGAAAGCTTTGAGCAATCTTGTTTTGAATTGCAGGTGTGCAGGTAGTGTCCCCACTCCCCATTCGGATGCAGGACGTGTCTGCAGTCGGCAGCATGAGCTCCTCTCTGCCTCTTCTGCAGGCTGGTGGGATGCTCTCTGATGCCAGTCACTTAGCACCACACTGTGCCCAGTGGTGATGCTCAGCACTTCAGCAGCTGCTGAGGCTAAAACCAACTCAGAGCTGCCTTGTACCTGGGCAGCTCAGGGAGGAAGTTGGGGTCTGTCTGTCATGGCCCATGGTGACATTCCGTGGATAGTGCACATTCGTGGTGGAGGTGGTAGGGCAGGAGACCCTTCCAGCACAGGATCTGGTCTGACTCCTGCTTTTGGGACAGGATTATTGTTATCATTAAGAGGCCTGTCACTGGGCAGTGATGCAGAGCACTGTTCTGCTTCCCTGGGTATCTCTACCTCAGTTCCCTTGCTTTGGAGTGAAAACCAGGCAGGGGAAAGGACCAGCTGCAGAACTGCAGTGGCTTTGAAGCAACTTTGCACAACATTAGTAGAATGGAGGTACAGTCTGGGTCACTTTAAATTCCCTTGCTGATGTAGGCAACAACTCAGAAAGGAGATGCTGTTTGGGGAATTAATAGCCACTTAGCTTTTAAATAAAGAGCAGGATTTTCCCAGATATCCCAGGCAGTGGCAAAAGCATCAGGGAAGAACAGGTGTAACACTTGTAAATTACCTTCTTTTTGAAGTGCTAAAGTTTGGGCAAATAGATTGCAGTTCTCTTAGGAAGAAAAGTCTGTCTAATGAACAGTTGGTTCCCACGTAAACCCCTTCCACTCTTCTTCTGGAAAATAACAGTATTTAAAATGACAGGCATATTTAAATCTGAGTTTGTCTAGTGAAACTTAGCATGATGGTACCATCAGAGCTTTACAATTGAAACCAAATCTGTTTTGGTTCTGATGCCATCCTGAGCCCCATTGTGGTGAAGAACCCCAGGTGGTTCATGCTCTGTGCTTCCAGATCAGTCTGTAACCATTCCTCTGTCTCTCTTTTCCATGACCCCTTTGTAGAGCAGAGTGCTGCAGGTATGTGCCCTTCACAGCCTCTCTGATCAAGGACTGCTGAAAGGACCAGCACTCCGTTTTCATGTGGCCAGCAGCAGCGTTGAATAAACTGGGTGCACGTCGTTGTTGGATGGGAGGGGAGATGGTCTTTGACAGAGACCAAAGTGAAGCTATCCAAAGACCGCTTCGTGCTTTAGCTTTCCTCGTGGGGTCCAGCGCCAAAGGAGGTCAGACTGACTGAGGGTTAGGAAAAGAAGCCCCCACCTTTCTGACAGCCTACTGCCCTCTGCCCTAACGGGTTCTTGGGAAAGGACGTCGACCCATTCTTCAATTTCTTGCATTTTTCATTCATAAAAGAACCCTGTTTCATGCTCTAGAAATACTGGTGGTGGAAGACAGTGCCCTGCACGTGTATATGTTCCATTTGAATGCAGTATTTCCCTTTGTGTCTGATCTCCAGAGATGCTGAGCAGCTTAACTCTGGATGAAGTCCCTGGAAAGTGTACATGGCAGTCACACTGTTAAAGCATAGCTCTCTTTACCAAGTTTTTTCTGTTTTCCTTTCAGTGCCAGACCTTAGTACTCGCAATTCAACTCTTTGTTAAAGGTGAACTCTCCTTATCTTTTGTCTCCTATTTATCAAATGTTGTACTTGTAATTTATCCTTATTTTATGCTGTCATATGCAGTTCGTGATCCAGAACAACAGTTCTTCTGACCCTATAGAAAATTGATGGGTGGAACTGCTTGGAAAATCATCTTTGCTGGGAATCTTATTAAAAGTACAATTCAACTAGTTATTACAAAATTGACAGTCCGATTGATTCACCTGTCCAGGGCAAAATGGAAGGTCAACTAAAACTTGAACCCTTGGTAAAGAAGTGTCACTTCCTATTAGTGTAGCAGGCAGTCCAGAGATAGGATCACACATTACTAAAGGTAAGAGGTGCCAAAACCCACTTAAGAATTTAAAAGCAACATCCTTTACAAGCATGATTATTGAGTAGGACGTTAGTGTTATAATCTTCCAAATGACAGCTCTATCCGACTGTAATTCATCACCAAGAGTTTTTGGTGGGCCGGGAGGTCTCTTGACCTGATGCGAGAACTTTATGGCTTAACTTTATGACCCCGGGGTAATTATATACATTATTGCAATTCTAAATCTAGTTTTTCTCTGCCTGAAAATACTAAAATTTCGGTAATGCCCACTATTTCTTACACAGTTGACATAGAAAAATTCAAAAACTTTGCCTTTTCTTGATGGTTCACACAGACAGAACTGCATTGAAGGGGCTGAGAACACATTGCGAGCTACTTGGTTGTTAATTTTGGAGTCGGCAGAAAATAAAAGTGAAGTTTTTAAACCTCCGCCGGTTTTCACTTCATTGGAATTGTCTCAGAACTTCAAACCATACATTCAGAGATTGGCTCCTCAGTGCGATCTTTTGTGCCCTGCGTGTGTCATTGCAGAAACACTCTAAATATGTCTGGTGATTTGGAAAGGAGACCAGTGCTGAGAGCACCTCGTAGTCCTCAGATAGCTCTGAGGTACAGTCCTGACCGTGGGGGTGTCACGTGGCTTTGGAAATGCTCGTTTACTGCCTTGGGAGAAAGAACAGTTTTGCTCCTCTTTCTCTAGAGGTCGGTTTGTGTGAAACCTGCTCCAGTTTTCAGCACACAAATAGAATTGCCTCTCGCTTGTCCGTGGATCCTCTTTCTTGCATCTAATCCAAGCGCAGTTCTCGGGTTTCTTTTTCATCTGCTGAAATACGACCGTGATAATTTTATCTCGGCAGCCTGTGCGGCTCCACTGGCGTTTGAGCAGCAGCCTGACTGGCTGTGGGCTTTGGGCACATGACCTTGGGAGAGGTACAGATGGTGCACGTTGGGAAAGCCCTTCCCTATCGGATTGGCGTGGTGTGCCTGTGCCTGGTACAGCTTTGTATGGCCGTGGCAGACACAAGGAACTGTCCTTCGGTGTCTCTTGGTGCCCAGACTGGCCACAGAACAGGTTTTCTGTTCAGCTGGCAGCTCTGCCTCCTTTCTGCTTCCCTCCTCTCTTTATTGTTCTGCTCATTTCCAGCTCGCTGGAGAGCAGTTGATAATGCAGCCTGCGATAAACAAGACACGTAAAGTCCTGACTCTGTAATAGGTTGGTAGCACTGCCAATTAGGAAAGTTGCCCAGCAGTTCCCATTATAGCACCCTGATTTTCAGGGTGTTTATGAAATTTCTAATGTTTGAGCTGAAATTTTTCAGGCCAGCTGTTTTCCTCAGCCTGAGTATTCTTGGAATATTTCAGCTCAAGTGATTCAGTGAGACTGAGAACAAGGCTAGCATAAAAATAAATTGTTTTCTTCACCTTAAAAGAAAATCTCAGATATTTGGTATGCTTTAGTATTCCCATACTTTGGAGCAAGAATGTAAACTTCAGCAGAGCACATGACCTTTACATACTTCTGTTGTTTGTCCCTGTGCAAATCTACCCACATTTGGCCTGTACAGTGGCCTTCAGGGAAAAATAAATCCAGAGCAGCTTATCCGTGCTGAAAACCGACTGCAGGAGAAGGTCTGTGATGGATCCAGCCCCTCTGCAGGTGCTGGAGAGTTTCCATGCCATGGCACTCATGTAGTTCCTTAGTCCTGGAGCACTGACAAGTTTTCTGCTGTATTTGTCTTCGCATGGCTCCGGGACACACAGAGCTCCTGGTGGCTGGTTTACAACTGAGCAGTGTGCTCGCTGAGGAAGTGCTTGTGGAAAGAAGGGTGTACCAAAGAGTCAGAGGCTGTACCCGTCAGTCTAACACATCGAGGGCAATGCTGCAGTTTCATGGGCAGTCTGAACTTTGGCATCTGTTAAATGCTGAGGCTGCTGAAGCAAACAAACACATAACCACCTCAGTTCCTAATTCCTCTGCAATAATTCTGCATAGAGCGTGGCATTGCTCCTTGTTTTGTTGAGTAAAGGTGAAGGAACATCCAGTGTTTTGTAGTAGTTACCCTGATTAGCATTTAAAACAACCTTGTTCGAGGATCTGGAAGTATTTTTAGGCTTCCACATATTAACCACGTGAGGTGTGTGCAGCATCTACAGAGCTCACACAACCTCCTGGAGAGCAAGAGCTATTTCTGGCAGCTCTCCGACAGGACAGGCAGGGAGGGAGAGGGACCTGGCTTCTTCTTGGGTAGCACCATCTCAGGGGAAAGAAGATCGCTTATCTTCAAAGCAACTTTCCGTTTGGTTTTTGAAGAAGTGTTTCCCAAAACTTCTAGGTTTCTACTGTGCCTCCAGCCTCTGCCTAAACGGATCTCAGAGGGGAGAAAACAAACAGAAGGCAAATAGACACCAGGACAGTTTGAAACTGTTTAGAGTGTTGGCCGGTGTTGATAGTGTCAGTGGGTCTGATACTAGAATTAGATCTCTCTCCTGGTCTGCTGCTTTTTTTGTTGCTTTTTCAGCAATCTCCCATTTCTTCACGAAGAGACTTTTGATTTAATTCCTGGTTTGCTCATTGTGGGCAGATGAGTATTTCCCAGTTGTTGAATGCCCCTTGCTTTCTGTGTTTATCCACATGAATGGGTTTGCTCGAGAACAACGTGGAAAGTTCGGGGAGGGGGGGCAAAGAGGTGTTTGGGGTTTTTTTCTGGGCTACATAATAATTCTGGATAGATTTTTCTCTTGGTCCCCCAATCCTCTTACATCAGCCTGAATATTTTTTTTTATCATGGCAAATAATTGTGTAGTTTATAACGCTGTGAGATGACTTTCACTTCAAAAGAGCTTATTTATACAGTTCTTTCTTGCTACCAGACTCACTGCTACTGCTCCAGCTTCTTCTCTGGTAGTAATGAGTTGAGAATTAATAATAGGCAAAGCTTGCAAGAAATAGCATTTTTACAAAGCCAATTTGTACCTGTTGAAAATATGAACAAGCTTCCAGTATTAGGAGTTGTGGTGTCTTGAAAGAGATACACAAATCAAAAAGCCCCAGTCTTCTGTAGTAAGAAGGCTTTGGGATTTTCTCTGATCTCTTTCGCAAGATTTTCTGTGTTTGCTTCTGCCTTTCACCTCGCCTGACCTCATGTTTCTTGACTGCTTGATGAGGAATATTCTGACCCAGGCATAAAGAACACGGAGGGGCTACGAATATGTCTCAGTGACTCTGCCTCTGCAAACAGTTTCCAAAATGCTAAAATAATTAATCATCTATGGAACTAAAAAAAAAAAAAAAAAACCAAACCAAAAAAACCAGAAAGAACCCCCACAATTCTATAGTTCAGTGATTTATTAAAGGCACAGCCATTTATTAATCCAAGGCAGATTTTCCCACTGTGGGGAAATACACCTCTGGAAACAAAGAAAGAAGAAATCCCATGTCCCAGCAATTTACTCCAAAGTTTGCCTTCCTGACTTCTTCAGGGGAAGCACGCACTTCATGTGCCGTAATCTGTGTGCTAAACCTTGGTGTAGTGGTGTATTAAGGGGTTCAGAGAGCTGTACTGAGCTCAGTTGTTACTTAAATATGCTCTGGGCTTTCCTACCTGAATGGATTACCAGCTGCTTAGACAAAAATACTTTTAAGTTAGACAAGAGAGTAACTGCTGAATTCCATGGACAAACAGTTCCCAGGTTTTAGTGCAGGAAAATGGTGAACTGAATGAGCTGATGTGCAGATAAGAGCAACTGTGAGCTTCTATTGCTGTTGCAAGTGGTTTCATGTGTGCAGAAATAACTGCTGTGCAGGCCAGGCTGGGTGCCAGAGTCATCTTCTCTGCCTGTATGGTGCTGAGGTTGCCAGCCCTTACCCCAAAACTGATGTAGCTGTTGGCATCAGCCAAGACTAGCCGTGATCACTGCAGCATATAGGAGACTTCTTTACCAAAAGGGTAGCAGAGGTAAGAACCCCTCTGTCTCTGATGAGCAGTAACAGATGGGTGAAGCCAGAGATGAGAATGGGAGGGCAGAGCACAAGCACAGTTTTGCTGTTGCTCTCCTGCCACTTACCAGGTGCTCTGTCCAGAGCCCCACCACAGCATCTTGTTTGCAAACAAAACTCAGGTTTCTGTGTAGAAATGGGGTTAGAAACAAACAAAAAAAGGAGTCTAGATTCCAAAAGGATTTAAAATCTTGGCTACATAACTGCAAGTCAGAATCTGTGAGTGTTGCTCTTCAATCATATGAAACAACAAAACTGTTCAGAAGATCAGCTGGGAAGTGGATTTAGAATGTCAGCTCAAGTGGGCTCGTACTACAGACATTAAACATTAAACATAGCTTTGGAGATGAAACGTCACCCCTGGCTGCGTGCTGAAGAAAGTAAAACTCACACTCTCAGATAAAATATGTAGTTCACAGGCTATGGGATACCATGAGATGTGCTGCTCATCCCAGGAATTCGCACCTTATGTGGCAGAAGAGCAGCAGCGCTGTAGTCCCTGTGTGAAGAACTGGATACGGCCATTCACAAAAAGCACCACTGCTCCTGTCATCGGTTAATAGGCAGCACAGCACGTACAAAACTACTCCGTGGAAAATACTGTCTTGTTTGAGGTGTTTCTTTCTAGCTAGAAGGATCTGGTGCTACCAGTCCTTCAATATTCAGGAACAGAAGGTAATATTTTTGAGAGCATCTTTGTTTTCATATTCTTCTAGGATTTTCTGAAGCTTAGTACCACCTCTATTCATTTAATAACCTCTATTTGCAATTAAGGATACTTGAATATAAAACAGTGATTCTTACAGAAAGTACTAAAACTGAAGTACCTTTTATGAGGCACAGCAACTTTTTATGTTTTCTATTTATACATTATCGAGGTTTGCCAAAAAGTTTTGTTTGCACGTACCCCACAGTGTGGCAATTTCTCGGGCAGGGATGGTTTCTGTCTTTATTTGTTGCTCCAAGTATATGGCTGTTGCTAGGCAGGGCCAGAATTTGGCCTGATAGAGTCAAATTCAGGCTGATGAGAGCACCTTAGTGTGCATTTCATTTTTTAGAAAGTAGCACAGAAGCAGAGAGTTTAAAGGGTATGATCTTTAGCAAAGTAGTTCTGGGTCTGAGCAACCTCGGTCCAGAGTCTTGCTTAGGGCTGGTGAGGTCATGTATTCAAGACTACAAGGAAAGTGACAATTTGTTCAGATAAATCTGGTCTGGAATTTATTATTATTAGCATTAGTGTTATTTTAAAAGGAAAAGGCTGATTTTGAAACCTGAGCTTTTGTAAGTAACCTGTCAGTTTTACATCATTTTGGAAGGAGCTCTGGTGTCCAGATTCAGGTACCTGGCTGAAGCAGTAGAAGCATTGACGCGCCAGACAGCTGACTGACTGGGACCCTCAGGCCATGGCTGTTCCAGTAATCACACCGCAGAGGTGCCTCTGGCTCCGGGACGAGCTCATGTGGCACGGCCGTGTCCACAC
>JANHFX010016369.1:0-13069 GCA_027560015.1 Chloroceryle amazona
CGCCAGCAGCTCGGCTCGCGGGAGGGCCCCGCATAGGGAACGATGCCCGGTGGAGGCGGCTGCTGCTGGGACTGCGTCTACCCGGTGAAACCAGTGGTGGAATCACAAATGGATTGTTCTTGTATTGCGCTTGGTCTGCAGTGACAGCTGTTCTCCAACTCCCTGGATTGATTTGTATGGCTTTTCTACAATAAATCCCTGCATTATGTACGTACAGAGACCTCTCTCATCAGTCATCTTTAGAGCTTAAAGTTTAACATCTTCTCCTCTTTAAAATCAGCTTGTATTCCACATTGTTATCTGACCACAATGCTCCTGCTGCGGACAGCGTTTCACAGAATTAAAAGCAGCTCCATTATTCCTGTGTTATGGACCCTCCTGTCACATTAGAGCATTGATAGTTTTGCCAGGCACAAGGGACTGAAGGGTCAGGTCTCCTGTTAAAGCAAGACAGTAAATGCTTCGATGGAAGCATTTATCAAAAAAAAAAGAATCACTTAGAAGTTGTTCCCATGAGGAAAGCATAAGTACCTCATCTTGGTACAGCAGCTTTGCCAATGCATAGTAACCTTTAAAGGCAGCACAGTAACTTCTGACGGCATCAATAACATGTAATTCCAAACAAGTTAAACCCTACGATTAAAACAATGTACAGCATATGCTTTCTACAAAAGAGAACTAGGCAGGCAAAGGTTGTTTTGGGTGTTCTAGCTGTGCTAGTAGCCTGTCATTTCTTGTTTGGGTTTGGGGCGGTTATTTTTCAGATACAGATAAATGAACAGTTCCATGGAACAACTACCGTCGCTAGGAATGCCGCAGTACACAATCCAAACTACAATTTGGATTTTATCCAAATCACACTGCAGGAAAAAAAAGAAGTTTTGACATTAACTTTGAAGAAGGAAAGGTTTTTATGTTACAGACTTAGACTTCCTAACACTTGTGCAAGTTCTTTCCAACTTCAAAATGGTTGTCTTGTGTTTGGCAAGTGCTGCATCTTTCAATCTCTACTGTAACTTTGTGGGGAATCATTGTCTGAGTACCCGAAGTGATGAGATTAAAGAAAAATCCTTGTCAGTTACCAAGTCAACTTTGTCACTGTAGAAAACAACTGTGACAGCCACAGACCAAATTAGAGTATTGTTAGGTATCAAGCAGCATTTTGGGAATATCTAGACATTTTAATCCTCGAGAAGTATGGGGTGGGGAAAAAATTCAAGCTCCAGAAACTATTTAGAGGGGAATCTGTGCAACAGTTCTGTATGCCACACTGTATCCATAGATGGATGTGGATTCTTAAGTTCAGCAAAGCACAGCTAGTAGTTGGCATCACGTGGGGCAAAATTATATCAGAGAAACCAAAAAATTGCCAATATTCTTAAAATCCCCTGTCATGTAGTTAGACAAGAGTAAAAGCTCAGACTGTCTCTGGAACGTGCAAATGCTAACGTCAACCTGGACTTGCTGAAGAGCCATAAGCAATCTATATATACACACACATATATGTTTAAGCTGCAGAAGCTGACTGTCTTAACAAGCTTTCAAAAACACTTATCAGCCTCACTAGAAGATTTTCTGCGATGATTTCCTTCAGCACAGTCAGAATTAAGCTGACCACAACCAAAGTTTCCCCTGTAATAGAGAGGGAATCATTGTGCATATCCAAACCCTTTTAATTAACTCGTCTCAGTGATTAACTTCTCTTTTTCTGCCTGAGCACTCCCTGTCAGCAGGACTTGATGTCTTGGAGAGGCATTACAGGCGAACAGCTTAGAAAGTGTTCAGGTCCTACAGTGCTATCTGCTACCTCTGAACTCAGCCACACTGGACAGGAACGGGGGAATGACTGTTAGGACTTCCTGAGATTTGTCCACGTTAAAGCTGTAAAGCACTGGACACTAAAATGAGTGCTGAATGTGTCTTACTCAATACCAGCTGGCTACTAGCTGCTTTCCACTGCTTCATCCTATGGAAAAATCTGAAAGAAGGTTGCAGCAGTTCCTGTAAGTCAGGGTCCAACAAATACCACTGATTGTGTATCTTCATAATCCATCTGCTTCTCTCTCCCCCTGACATGCAAAGTATGTGCAGCACACTGTATTTGGGCCCTACCTAAGGAAAGGGCTGCCCTTGTGAAAAAGTTTACCCTTCATTACACGGTTCACAAATAAGGAAAGCACAAGAGCTTCTGCCAAGTAACTGAAAAAGCCTATCATTATCTGCTGGTCTATCTGTACCTTTCAACACCTGAAAGAATCACAAGGACTTGGTGAACTGTAGTAGTTTGTGATTTACACTGGTCCATCTACTCTTATAGTTACAGTTCAACCAGATGCTTAAAGAACACCACCATACATTAACTGTAGCTTACACTGGAACAGGATATACACCATATATACAGGTAAGCTTAAACACAACATACATCTACAAACAGTTAAATATACCGATGCGACTGGCTATATAAATATGTTTGTTCTTGCGTTTCAAATACTCATGGTGTCTCTAGTAGGTAATTTTTCAGAATTCTGTTGGGACACTGCCCAGTTGTGAGGGATGGGGGCAGAAGACCAAGGCAAAGCTGGAGTGGAACTTGGCAAGGGATGCAAAGAATAACAAGAAGCTCTTCTACAGATATGTCAGCCAGAAAAGGAAGGTCAAAGTAAGCGTGTCCCCTTTGATGAACACGACTGGCAACCCGGTAGCAACATACGAGGAGAAAGCTGAGGTACTCGACAATTTTTTTTGCTTCAGTCTTCAACTAGCAACCTCTTTTCCCATACCTCCTGAGAGGATGGACCTCAACATGGGGACTGGGAAGCGAAGTTATGAGGTTCAACAAGGCCAAGTGCAAGGTCCTGCACCTGAACTGGGGCAATCTGAAACATGAATTCAGGCTGGGCAATGAGTAGATTGAGAGCAGCCCTGTGGAGAAGGATCTGGTAGTGCGGGTGGATGAAAAACTTCCAAGTGCTCACAGTGCAGAAGCCAATCACATCTTGGGCTGCATCCCCAACAGTGTGGCCAGAAGGTCAAGGGAGGAGATTCTGCCCTCTGCTCTGCTCTACAGAGACTCCTCCTGCAGTGCTGGATCCAGCTCTGGGGTCCTAAGCACAGGACAGAAATGGACCTGTTGGACCAGGGCCAGAGGAGGCTGCAAAAAGGATCCAAGGGCTGGAACCCCTCTACTGTGAGGAGAGGCTGAGAGCTGGGGTTGTTCAGCCTGGAGAAGTGAAAGCTCTGGGGAGACCTTACCCTGGCCTTTCGGTACTTACAGGGCGCCTATAAGAAAGACACAGACAATCTTTTTATCACGGCCTGTTGTGATAGGACATGGGATTAATCTAAATGAGGGAGGTTAGACTGGAGAGAACAAAGACATTTTTTATGCTGAGGGCAGCGAGACACCGACCCAGGTTGCCCAGAGCAGTGGTCAACGACTCATCCCTGAAACATTCCAGAGGAGGCTGGAGAGGGCTCTAGCACCCTGCTCTAGTTGGAGGCATCCCTACTCACTGCCAGGGGATTGGATGAGACGACCTTTAAAGGTCCCTTCCAACCCAAATCATTCTTTGATTCTGATTCTATGAATGCAGGCTTCAAAGTGTGCACACATACCTCCTGGCTTAGAGAAAGTCTGGTAACAGTTCCAGATTTAGGACAGAAAGATTTATCCAATATGCCCTCTTCTCTATATGAGGTCACAAACTTCAGAATGATCTATGTTACATTCTAAAGATAATGACAATTTTTTATTGCCTACATTTACACCTCATTGTAATTTTGGGGTGCAATAAGTCTGCAAGAAGATAATTGCTTTTATTTCCTGTATCTGTCTCACATCTGACCAATGGGGAATAGTAACCAGCAGAAGAGCATTATGCAGATCATAATTCCATTTGCCATCACAGGATCAGAAACCTCGTGTTGAGATGTTATTACTATCAAGATTATGTAGAACCTGTAACTTTAAAGATGCAAATATTTTTTCGGTGCACTGTTCTTCTAGTTTATCTTTTTCCCATAAACACACAGTACCATTTTTTGCTATAGTCCAAATACTGTTTCATATTCACCTAAATCGCACATCAAAGAGGAATGTGTACCATGGGACAGTCACAGAGAGGAATCAGGAGTCTTACGGGATTCTGACAACAGAACTATCCACTTGAATAAAGCCCTCAGTTTCCTGAAGACTCTCCAATGAAACGAACACCCATGGAGTTCATCTGGAAACAGGAACCCTATGAAACAGCACTGCCCCAGGACTGGGAGAAATATAACAAAATTACACCTTTCAGAGTAGTAAAACTTCAGTCCATTAGGAATTCAAGCCTCCTAAAACAATTCAGTTACACATAAGAACTCACAATGCTCTTATGGATCATTCCATCCAGATGAGCCTAAGGACTCAGCATGGATGTGTTGAGTTCTGAAGAAAAATGTGCTTTAAATGCGCAGAACCCAGGAAGGTGCTGTAGCTGACAGAAGGTTACAATGTAGAGCCAGCAATGTTCACACTGAGTTCATTCTACCTCTGTTGGCACAAATACACCACGCAGCAAAGTACTTGAGCACCTAAGAGGAATTCATACTGTGGCATAGAGAGACCGTGATAAATTATCATAAAGCCCAGCAGCAACATTCATTTATTTTTGTTTGGTTTATTAAGTCCAATACATTGTGTACTGGTTGGAATCCCTAAAAAAATGTGAATCTGCAAACGCACTGGGACTGAACTGAATTAGATTAGAAGGCCAAAATTACCCACTGAAATTCAACACATTTTTTTCCATCAACAGTATATTCTAAGTATATTACTGATGCAGGGCAAAGCGGCCATTTAGCCAGGGTAGGCCATTCCATCATTGGACACAGAAGTCAGTAAAATAGGTTTTTCTACATTATTAAGCTCAGACTTCTGAAGGAATAACCTCGTCCATGAACTGCCTACTTCTCACGATCAGAAAAGAAAAGCTTATTTAGAAAGACTTAACTCCTCTTTTCTTCAGCCCAGGAAGAATACTGAAAAAGCAATTCTGGAGTGACTTCCAATATACAAGGAAAAATATCTTCTGTTTTGGCCCTAACTGTGGCATTTTTATTTTCCCCAGCACTCCTAAATCTTTACACTGCATCAGGTCTCAGAGCCTTGCTCAGGATAGTTACAGAAAGTGGCTGCCTGCAAAGCCATACTGAAATCTACACCTTCAAACATAGAAAGAACTTTACAGTGTATTTGACATTGTTTCTAGAACGTGTTTCTAGTACAATATCTGTTTCCACACAATGACCTTGCATTAGCATCCTCATCTTTTCAGTGCCAGCAACAAAAAGCTGCTATCTGCACTATGTGCTCATTACTAATCTAACAGCAAAATAAAATGAATAAATCACCAGTTATCACATGACCTGTTCTTGAGTGTTTCACTTCTTAGCAGAGAAACAGCAGAGGCCCAACAAGGTGTTGTCAATGAAAATATTTACGATCCAAGGATCTGGTACAAATTTTGACCACACCCAGGTAAGTGTTGTGCAGCAGTCTAAACTTCAGTCAATTTTAGAGGGAAATGTCAATTTGAGATTGTTATTTTATCTAGTTCAACATCATTTATTGCTTAACACTGCTCTTGGTAAGGCATTTGCTACAGGGTTATTATTCCAGACACTTGTTCTTTTTTTCTTTTTTTTTTTTTTTTTTACTGCAGCACTGCAAAGAGCTCAGAGACAGACTGTTCTGATTGTTGCAGCACAGGGATGGAGCACTGCAGAACACATAACTCAGACCTAGGACACAAGCAGCAAAGGTAAGGAAACCACAAATTATTTCTTGCCCTCTTCATATCAAAAGGACAAACTATGAAAACTTCAAACAATAAAAAAAGCAGACCATCAAGGAGGTTTGTGTTGTTTGGTTTTTTTTTTGGCTTGGTGTTTTGTTTTTTTTTTTTCAAATTAATCTTACAAGAAGTCTTAAACAATTTAAAAAACTTACAAAATATATTCAAGTGAGGAAAGTTACTTTACTGATAAAACAGCATTTCTTTATAATGTGCTTTTCTTCAATTGGGATAAGGAATCATACACATATCAAACTCATCAGAACAAATAATTTGTACGACCAGAACAAATCACTTTTCTCCACTCCAAGAAACAGCACAAGTATTTTAAGTCAAGTTAACTGTAATATGACAAGTGAACAAAGCAACATAAAAACACTGACCGATAAAGACAATATCGGGAACATACACATGAGAGAACATCTGGCAGGTCTTCAGTAGCCACAATTTAGTATGTGGAAGTGCTTAGCTCTTCAGCTGGCTTTGTTTCACTGATCAGTTATACGTGGGCAACTTGGTATCAAACAGCAAAAAACGGTAGCACTGAGTCATTTATAGTTTAGAGCATAAAGATGTCCATTTTATAAATGCCTGTTGTCAGTTTTAGATGTTACAGCAGTCATCAACAGAGAACTCTAAACCAGCGGGACAGTTTTGTACCAAGCAGAATAAAAAGCATTTGTATGGTCTCTTCTGCTCATTTCAACAGAGAAGTTTCAACAGGCAGCACAGAGCTGCAGCATCCCAACCTTCTCCAGCTAGGAGGGAAGATTCTTTTTTTGTTTTACTTGTGCCATTAGTTAATCAGTTATAAAATCACCATTGTAATGGAATAGCTACCTTGTCATTTAGTATGCTCCCTACAAATCTTTTGTAAACCAGTGTTTTCAGCTACAAATGGCGGTGATACTGAATCACCCTCAGTAATCCTCAAAGGCGATGGAAATAGGCAGTACATAACTGGCACTTCTCCCGAGGCCGAAGGAATTATGTTCTAAGAAATTTCTCTCCCCAAACTCCTGTCTGTATACCAAGTCCATTTCTAGCTACACATCTTACTAAGAGTTTAAACTGGTTTCGTCCAGCTAAGCCACCTGGTAAGATTCCTACCCTGTTCCAGGTAGTGGTAGGATTTTTGTTTGGTTAATTTTTTTTTTTTTTTAATATTGATCACAGATTTAAAAGCAGCCTGCATTTGAATAGCAAGAAAAGAACTGAGAATAACAACATTTGACTGAAACTTTGTCTCATACATTTGAAACTTCCCAGTCTGCCTAGAAAAAGCTTAAAAACTACTATACAAATTAAAACTTGAGTAAAAATATACAATACGTATTTATTCTCAGGACAAGCTAATCAGGTACAGAGATAAGTGTGTGTTCTGGTGACTGCCTTCAAAGTTCAAGCAGCATATGCTATAGTTGCACCCATCACTCCATTTCAAAAGTCAAAACCTTTTCAGTGTATGCAAAGCAGATCTGGAACACTACTTGTATAATCAACAGCAAATTAAAAACCCAGAAAAGCACACCACGCCAGCGTCACAGTTCAACAATGCTGTATCAGTAACAGGCAAATTCAGGGTTAAGGTTTCTTTTCAAACTTGTAGAAGAAATACAAATATATGAACCTCATGTATTCTGTTAAGATCAAACAGTAATTAAATAGAGCAATCCTTTCTTCACTAGATACAGAAATAACACTATTTACAGTATTTACACTTTTCAAAAATTCTGGACTTCTTGTGTTGTTTACAGGAATTCACGTTTTCCATGCCAAAAAGCAGTTACATAATAGCTCAGAACATAAACAGCTTCTAAATAGAGACAGGCTAGTAATTCTAACTTAAATGATATAAAGACTGGAGTGCCTTAAAAAGAAATAAACCACCCATTTCACCTAAACATCCCATTCTTTGTGGGATTATATTGCAAACTACAAATGTTTAAGATGTTTTACACGAGTTGGATATTGCTATTGTCACAGTTTTCCTGATTTAAGTCATAAAAGAAAATGAGCTGCAGTCGTAACTGCTTTTTGTATCCAGGTTGCTGCTCTCATCGCAACACATATTAAGATGAGTTACAAGTTCCCCTCATGTGTTTTTAGTCACAAACAAGAGTACTCGTGTATAGAACTAAATTTGGATTAATTTTTTTTTTACTCATCTTAAAAGAGAAACATGCCAGTTTGAAACAAATTTACTGATATTCAGATTTACTCATAAGTTCCCAAGTTAAGAGGGACAGTCTTAACACTGTCAACTATTTTAAAGCAGTTGAGCTTTAAACTTCAAATTTGAAGTGAGACACACACCAAAAAAACCCAGAATCAATAATTAAAGGTAGTATTTAAAAACATGAAAACGACAGTAAAAATCTGCATGAGAGGAAGATGGTGTTTGTGTTCAACCTAATCAAAGCACCTGTTTTGAGTAACAGTACTGAAGAGAAAAAAACGAAGGCTTCACAGTAATACACAGTTTCAGTGCCACTTTTGTACGACAATGTTTCCTGAAAAGACAGTAGGGATTCAAAACTCTCAGACTCAATATGGGAAAAACAGACCAAACTTCATAGCAACAGAATTAACAGTTAAAGCAGACAGAAATTATGTAACTGATCCATTTCTTAGACTGCAAGACTTCAAAAGAAATATAACCGGTTTGAAGTCCTTCACACACACATGACAAGAGCTGTCGGCACAGGAGCTCGGAATCATCCAGCATGCCCTACATATGAATCAATGCAAATTCACTACAACCTAACTCTGAGCAACTTATGCCAAAAGGAAACTTGATGAGATTCTTTAGTCCTTTCATATCAAGAAAAAGGACTAAATATATATTTGAAAGATTACACACTCAGGAGCTGTATTTGCTACTTTTGCAAACAGGAGAAATCATTATCAATCCTTTCTAGCCTCTTACAATGAAGAGTAGGTAGCTTTGAGAATTCTATCTATGTGCCACAAGCATCATCTTCAAAAAAAAAAGATGCTGCTACTGTAAGAACAGAACTTTTCAAGCTGAAAGAATTACACGTTTGGTCAGAATTGTACACCAAGAGGATTTTGTGTTCAAATAGGAGAGTTTGAGCATTCAGCATGACAAACAAGAAGTCCGGAAGTGGCAGCATAGCTGCATGTAAGGCATTTTAGGAATGATTCCAACACAGCTCACTGCCTTCAGCATTTCACTAGGTTCAACTAACACGAGCAACCTCTCCCATTTTAAAACTGTTTACTACTAAACCCTTGGTCATTGGGATCAACCCTGAGACCTCTGTAGACCTTCCATAATGACAGATGCAGCACGAAGAGCGAGCGTTTCCCACGCGTGGAGAATGGCTGTCCGTACAGCTCACTTCAACGTGCCGAATGAGAGAGAGGTCGCTTCCCGCAGCCAATCCTCACTAACTGGCCCAGTCCTGAAAGCGGAAACAGTCACTGGCGATCTTCCACACTGTGTTGGTAGGTGTGGCTTGTGCTGTCAGCAAGAAGTTCTGATTGAAGTAGCGCTGCTTGTCACCATCAAATTTTACTGTCCCACTTGTCACCACGAGGACTGTCGTCTGGCCTTGTGTAGCTTGCTCTTCACAAGGAGAAGTAGTATAAAGAAAACAACTCAAAGACTAACAGGTAAAGAAGTAGGAAACGTACATAGAAGTTTCATTCAATTCTGGTTATACTAGTTGTAGGCTGACAATTGGTTACACATTCATGTCAAGTACAGTTTTGTTGTATCATTTCTATACAGACAATGGCATGTTTGCTCACCAACACTGCTTTTTCATGGCTTTTCTGCTTTCATCTCAAGTTGTTCAGTTTAGAGCACTACAACAAACACCTGAGTTTTGCTTAGAATAAGCTCATTATTTGAGATATACATGTACATATTTATGTTTAGCAAGTTGCATACACTTTTTTTCTCGCTCTTAGCAATTATATCTTTTTCACAGCAGAGCAAAGCAAGCGTGCTTGACCACAGGCTTTTGCCTTACTTATATTCCCAAAAATACCCATTCTCAACTTCTCAAAGCTTCTCAATTATGTAACCCCTTCTTCAGCAGTTGTTAATCAGAAATCTAAAGAACTTAACATCTACTCTAGATGTAAAGGAACTGAAGTACATACAGGTTAATGATTTGTTTCATATTATACTGCAGGTCAGTATCAGAGGCTACAGTAGAGGTCTCCTGACTTAGACATTGTCAAGGACATCATAACCTGATAAGCCAGACTTCTCCAAATACATGAAAATACATCACATCTGAATATGATCTTAACAAAAGAAAAAGTCCTTAAAATATTTTCCCAGACATGAGAAAAAGTGTGGGGTGGCTGCATCTCTTGATTTGTGCTTTGTTTAATGCACAACTTGACATTTCAACCCTCAGCATTTCCTCTAAGCTTGTTCCAAAAGTATGAAGCACTACTATAATTGCAGTTCACTTTCAACAGTTATAAAAAGACTGCAAAATAAGTAAATTGTAATACAACCTTACCGTGAACGGGCTGGCAGTCCAACACGTTAACCTGGAATTCACTAGACGGCAACATTTCAAAAAATTTGTTCAGCTCTTCTTGCCCAGACACTGCATTGCCGTTCCAAACTAACGTCGCTTTGTCCAGATAAAGTCTCGTTAAAGCCTGAGTGGTTATGAAGATATGTATTTGAGGAAAATGTGTAAGCACGTACATTGCACAGCATACAAAACAATACACTTTGAATCCTTGTGATTTATTGATTTCTTCTGTTACTTTGATAAAATGCCCTCCTGATGTATTGGCTTCTTTTAACAATGACTGCTCCTGACCAAGAGTTAGAACCAAAACACGCTCTGCTTTATCAATTGCATAGGGACTCATATGTCTTCAAGTTTAAATGCTGATGAGATTCCTTTCACGAACCCAGTGAGAGAACTGCACGAGGTGATAACCAAAGACAGAAAATGCTACCTTCCCAGAGTAATTCATTGTTGACTTTATCGGGGGGGGTGGTGGTGCACAACTGCACACAGCAGATGTCAGGAAAGTACAATTTCAGGTTAAAAAAAAATAATTCAAAAAGAAGTGAACAAGACCAGGAACAGTGGAAGCTTAAAAAGCAAACAAAAAAATGCATAAGACAGTTCTGACTATTGCCAAAATATCTACATACCCTTCTTCTTTTATCCATTGTCTCATAATAAATGTTGACAAATTCATCTGCAGCTCTACAAGCTTGATCCACATATGTTTTGAAATCCTGGAGAGAAAAACAAACCATATCCAATTACTTAAGTTAGGCATTTTTATGTAACCTAGTCAGCTACACAATTTCTCCAGCAAGGCACTTTGGTTGGTCTTCTATCCTCACTGAAAGATCACATCAAATAACACTGACATCGATTCCAAACTCCCTTCCTGTTTCCATGATGTACTAGCTTCTAGCAAGGTGACTGTTTTAGTATTCATTTTAAATGCTGATATATTTATTCTATTTAAATTGTAGATATTTACATCAAAAAACGGTCTACAGCTGGCTGGAAGTGGTGTGAACATGTAAATATTCAGTGAAAATATTTGTTGCTGTGATGGCTGTTCTGAAATAAAGTTAGGGAACAAGACATGTAAGTTATTTCTGAAAATTAGCAAGAACCCCATCACACTACCACCATAGTCTCATTTTTTAAAACACCTTTATATATACATATATAGAATGTAACAATATATATAACTGGATATATAGCTATTAAAATGAGAGTGAGAACATGCACACATGCTAGATGTGTTCCTGTATCAGTCACTCCAGTGCTGTATCCACAGGTAAAAACCAAACACTCCTCCTCACATCTGTTTTCCTTACATCTCTCTACTCTTACTCATCCAGAGTTACCAGCCTTTGTTGGTAGCTTTGCACTGGAATGAGTTTGTTTAGCTGTTTGGCCCTTGATCTCTCACAGACCCTGCACCGTGACATCCTGGTGAGCAGTGATTCCACAGTTCCTGTCCATATGTCTATACAAGTGCATTTGGTTCTGCTAGAACATTATGGTTACAATATAATTGACTGTTATTCTACTTCAGCATTATGTTCTCAATATCCACAACTCGATCAGCATTTCATGATTTAACTACGTACATTTTCTTGGCAGTCTTTAGTGAATATACTCCAGAACCACCACAGATCACTCCAGTACTGGCACAAGAAACACTGCGATTCAGAGAAACCTCCATACTGCAATATACTTACTGGCCTATCAAATAATACCTGCTTACTCCACGCACCCAAATACTCTCATGTTACTACGTACTAGTCTTTGAAACTCCTGTCAGGACCCAAGCCTGTTCTTTACCTTTCTATCTTCTCCAGCAATTTCTGAACCCACAGGCCAGCTCCAAACACATGTGACAAAGTAGTCTTAAAGATGCTGTATTCCAGCATGTGCCAAGAGAAACTCTTTGGCACATCTAGAAGAGTATCAGACCAACCACTAAGGGAACAGTGACTATAATTCAGCCTCTTAGGTTTTTTAGAGTAGATGGGCATTATCTCACAATCAGCACATGCTCGCACACACGCACTTTCTAATCAACTGCCAAACATTTTGTCATTTAGCTGCCGAACAGACATTAGGGGTGTGAGGAACAGCCTGAGAAAAACACCAGAAGACTGGAGTGAGCCATTAGGATACCCACAATAGAAGTTAAATGAAAAATAAGCTTTGTTAGTTCTGATATTCCAGACAAGTTCTTTATAACCATAGCCGGGAATACATTTTTAGATTCTGGGAACAATTTAGATTGGAGGAAACTTGTAGAGGTCACCTGGTCCAAATCCCTGCTCAAAGCAGAACCAACATCCACACATGATCAAACTTCAAATCCTATCTCCTGTCATGGTTTGAAGGATGGAGATTACACGATACCTTCTGGCTTCTGTTCCAACGTCCAACTACATCACTCATGACTCTTCCTACTACTTAGCAAAAAAGCCATGCTTAAAAGAAAGCTAATCTACCAACCACAAAAATAGAAAAAAAACCTTTTAAGACTGACATCAATCCCAAGAAATTAGCTAATCTACACGGCCTCTGCAGATGGTCTCTAAAACACGGTGTTTGACAAACCACCGTCCGGCCTCAGGCCTCTGCACAAGGATGCTGCGTATGCCTCACTAGCTTAGGTTATCAGTTTCAGACAGCTATCATATGAGGCCTGTTTTCAGCTTAACTAATCCACTGCGAGAG
>JANHFX010016370.1:0-66112 GCA_027560015.1 Chloroceryle amazona
CTTGAGGATAGAAAATGAGAGTCAAAGTGATTCATTTTCTACAGCTTGGTACACATTTAGTGATTTGGTGTAGTGCAGCCAAAAGTACTCATGCAAAAATCCCTTAGGAGTAGAGATGTTTTCTTGTGAGGAAATTCTCTAATAGCTCAAATGACCAAAAGTGACAGCACCTCTTCATGGAAAGGATCTGCTCTGCACAGCATCCCATGGGAAAAGCCATCAGGGCTCCATCTGATGCTGCCTGATTGTGGGATGCCCAGAGTCTGCAGGGATGTAAAGTTTCCTTGCTATCTATATTCCTTTCCCTATTCTGTCTTATTAAAGCAGTGATCTTATTAAACCATTTTTTGTCAAGCCTTTCTTACTGAGATTGAAAAAGAGCCCTGAGCCATCTCTCTCTCACCTCACCTACCCCTGCCAGTCCATCACACACTGACTAAGTGTTGATCAGTTTTTAATTTAGGTTTTGTAAAACATCCAACTTACAGAAAAAACCTTTCCAGAAGTTAGGTGAACATTTGTTATCCACCATCTCCATTACAGTAACAAGGGAGTTACCCTTTTTCCTGTTTCCCACAGAAAGTTGGGATATCATCAAGGCCACTGCACGCAGAGGACGAGTTAATCTTTCAGCACCTCTTCTGCAGTCTAATTTGTACATCTGATTCTGGAGAATCAAACTGTGGTATCTGGCTTTATGTTAGGTGACTTGGCAAGGCAGAGAAAGCCTACAAGGTGTTCTGAGAGGTCATGGCCCACAGAGCTCTTGCTGTCATGGCATAGCTGTTTCAGTGACCATGATGAAATTTGGCAGCCAGCCATCTGCAAAGGGGATCCCAGGATGAAAACTATGACTAATTAATATTTAAAATTTTAGAAAACCAAAGAGTTAAGAAATGCTGCCAGGCTGAGGATGGTGGCAGATAATGAGGAGGAGAAGGAGGAAGGAAAGGTGATGCCTGGAAGGGAACTGAAAACTCTGCATTTTCCTGAATGTGAGGGATGGTTTGTGCCAGCCTCAGCCTTAGCTCAGAGGCAGGTATGAAGAGCTGTGCCCCTCTGTCCCCCAAAACACCTCACTGGTAGGCAGCCAGGGCTGTAGCCTCGCACCCAGCAGCAGTCCCCCTCCAGCAGGAGAATCCCCACCTGACCAGCACCTAGATCTTAGACCATTTTAATTAGACAACTCTCTCTCTAAAGTGCATTTTCCTAAAAACTGCAGTTTTGAGAGTGTCAGAAAAGGCCTTGCTGGATTGGAGCAGTGGTGCATTTATCCACGTGCTGTGTCCCAGCTGTGGGGAATGGGAAACACACTTTGGGGAGAATGGGCTGATATTCCAACTCCTCCATTCAGCACATGTTCAGCTGAACCACTGTACTCATACATCTCCAATTCCTCTTCAAAACCTTGCAATGTCAGGAAACAAAAAATAGCTATCAGATAGTCTTGCACATAGAGAAACTAACTGTTCAGGATGGGGGTTTGTTGCACAGGATATTTTGGTGCTGCTAGTTGTAAACAAATAATTAAGGCTGAGAGTTACAGAAAGAATTCAACCTGCTATGTCTGAAAAATATCTTTGTCTCATCCTTAGACCTCTTTCCTCGAGTCAGTGAAAATTTTTTAGGAAGTACAAGTAAGTTTATAAATAGCTAAAAATAATACTGTTTTTTTAAACAGATTTTTCTAGACAAAGTATCAGCTTATCCCATGGGCTAGTTCCTTTCTAATCTTCCTAACCAGGATATTAGGGAGCAGTAAAATTTTCCACCTATAGAAAACATATGAAACCTTTGCTTAGCCTAGGATTGAATTTCCCTTTTTTTTTTTTTCCCCTAAAATCATTACCGGGTTTTTAGTTTATTATTTTTCATAAATAAAAGTTCCAGACAGAGTAAAAGCTGATGAATAAATCTCTTATCCTATTTTTTTTTCTCCCTTTAAAAGGCAGCCAGATCCCATTGTTCTTCTGGGACGCAAGCTGCAGGATGCTTGCATAATAGGTACCCATTTGAATGACACCATATCAAAAGTCAGCTCTGAAACAGTGGAATCCAAAGCCAGTGTAAGTTCACAAATGCATTGTTGCTATTCTGGTTCCCCTTGATTTATTATTTATTGGAAACAGAACACACAATTATTTTTAAAACACTGAAAGATAGCCCACTCCAGAGTTGGTTGATAACATTGACATCTCTTCCAGTTTTACCAGGAGTCTCATAATATATGATACATTTGTCCTGGCTATAAATTGTTGAAAGAAAGAATCTCAATATTGTCTTTTCTCTAACAAGTCAGGGGCAGAAGACGAGGAAGCATGGCCATGATAGTTATAAAAACTTTAGACTAAAGGCTTAAAAAGCAATGAAATAAATTGAACTTATTTTAAAGAGTTCAGTAGATATTTTTAACCAAATTTCCATTTATTTTTTTTTTTATCCTGAGTGGGACTAATTCACTGTTTTCTACAATAAACTTTATCATCACTGGTGATCCTGTTATCATCTGATTTTCAAAATGCCTTAAGATCTTCCAGGGTCTAATGTACCACGTTTGGCCTCCAGGAGAGTGGGGAAGAATCCTCCAAATACCGGGTATTAGAGTAAGCAATGCATAATAAGTACCACGTCTAAATTCTGAAGCTTCGTCTGTTGTGTGTGACAATGCTGGGTCATTCTTCTCCAGGCCACCTCCCCTCCTGTCTTGGGTCTTGGGGCAGGATGAGGCAAGGTGGTGAGGCAGAGAGCAGGTGTCACTCAGTACTCCCCACCTCTGCTTGTGCTGGTTGCAAGCGGGGTGCCTGACACACATGGTGGCCCTCCTTTCTTCCCCACATCACTCTGCACTGCTGCTGACTTATGAAAACTGTGCAAGGAGCAAATATGATGCTACTCTCTCCACTTGCTCCCTGAGCACACCCTGGTGAGCTTCAGTCACATACCATCCCTATCAGTGCCATTAATAAAGGAATTTATGGTTAGACTATATAAGACTGTTGATTAGCGAAATTTTTTAAGCAGTGTTTCCATATATACTTCAATACCCCTGAAAGATTGGTTAGAAATGGCAAACAAAAAGGTGAGCAGCCCTTACCTGGAACTGACACGCACATTTCAAGCCGTCGCCCTCTTCCTTACACACTCCTCCGTATTTACATGACGATTCATCACACACTCTTACATCAGATTCCCTTACATTTAACTCTGGGGGAAAAAAAAGAAAAAAAAAAAAGAAGGAAACAGAAAAGAAATTGTAATATGAGTAATTCTGGGTACTGCCATATCCTTAGATCCACTAAGCCCCCTTTGCTGCCTTTCCCCCATACAGAAATCAAAGAAAAAAAGCCAGAGCTGTTCCCCGATTTGTCCTGCATCAGCTCCACCCTGCTCCCCAGAGGCAGGTCCTGATCCCAGAGAGGTAGCTTCACCTGGTTGGCGCAGCAGCTGTGGCTAAACACTGCTTCACTACACAAACAGAAACAGAGCAGGCACTCACTCAGACTGCTCAAATTACCTTCCATGTCCCCCCTGCTGGGGATGCCCCCAGCACAAAAGCTGCCTCCATGGAAGTTGCATCTAGTAGAAGTCAGGACCTTTACACAAGCCATAGCCCATGTTTCTCACCTGCTACCTCTTTTTGCCTTACTTGCCACCAAGGTTATGAAGAAGAAAATCTAAAACATCAGAATTTGTCTGCCCAGTTTTCCAGTCTCTGGCTTGCCCACACTCTTACTCCTCAAACTAAAAATAAACCAAAGTGTGTTTAAACTATCATAATTTGCTTGCACTGTAGGAGCCAGAGTAATGAACCAGAGCCCTCTGTTACAGCTGCTGCATAAATATATGGAGCACAAATGCAGCTCCCAACTCAGTACACTTGCAGCAGCTGGATGGAGGGAAACCAAGGGGCTGTATACATCAACTGCACAGGTAACATCTCCAGCAGAAAGGTTACTTAAATGGCTTCAAGATTTTTGGGGCATCATATCCAAGAGTGGTTTTAAAGGAGAATAAATATATTCCTTTAAAATAAGTATTTGATTTGAACTATATATAGGAGAGAGAGCAAAAGAAGGCACCAGTGGGATAATGGAAGTGGTCAGTGTTAGCCCAAACATGACCTTGCCAGGCTGTGTGGGAATAGTGCTGTTACTATTGATTGCAATGAAAAGGTGAAAATAACACCAAGGCCTCCAGAAAGATCCCCTGCCACTGTTTAAGGCGTCACTGGTATGATTTGAAGCTTCAGTCAGAAACCTCCAGGACTCTGCAGCAATATGACCCACTAAAGAGATTCATTGACAGCAGCGTGATTTAAAATAATGTCTGTGAATTTAATAAGCAAGCCCTATCCAGATAACTGGCTTAAAGAAAGCACTGAATACCAGCCATTTAGAATTGAGGAAAGGTAGGTCAAAAGCAAAGGAAAATAATGCTCGCTGCCAGCTCAGTCCCAGTGACACCTGCAGTCTAAAATAGGCAGTCATCCTCCTGCTCATGGCAGTGTCAGCCCTGCAGTGTGATAGTGACAGACACCCTGGAAAACTGCTCCTGTGGGATTATGCAATGTTATGGACCCATATGCACAGTGTATATAAATAAATAAACAAATAATTTGTGTCATAAATTATGCCCTGTGTCATATACTTCTATATTTAATACAGCATAACAGCATACTTTTTTTTAGAGCACTGAAGTTACAGGATTATAGCCCAAGAGAGGGTCCAGTTACAATCCACGTGTTTTGTCAACTGTGACGAAATTTTGAAAAAAATGCTTTTTTTTTTTTTCTTCTATGTCCATCATTCCTAAAGGCATAAATGAGGAGGGCAATGTACTTAACACTGCACAGTTAGGTATCCTGGTTGCCATCACAACCCCATGCACGTGTTTTTTAATGTTATTCTTAATGTCGCCATTTATCAAATGCGACTGCTGCATTGTAGGGACCGAGTTAATGTGACAGAACATTGCATCTTTTCAATTTAGTGTGTTCATAACTCGCTCCTGAAGGAAATGTGTCTTTCTTTCTTCTCGTGAAGATCTGTTCCATGAAGACGAACAAACTATCAAGATTAATTAAGGGGAAATGATTGTCAGATCCACCTTTAGGTGATACCACATTTGAGAAAATGCAATTTATAAAAGATAGTAACCAGACAGCAAATTACAGCGTGAACAGCTTTCAAAATCCTGTTTTCATCAGCTCAGGAAACTAAAGAGATGTGCGTCCCCGCTTTCTCAACTCTCAGCTGAGCTCACTGGACTTGGTGCTTTGCAGCATCCTACCTGGTACCCACAAGCAGCAGAAGAAACCCTTTGGCAGCTGCAACTAGTGCTTGAAATCCTGTGAGTCATCATGATGTCCCACTGCCCGAGCAGTGTAGAGAAGGCTTTCCCTGACCTCTGTCTCCCAGTGTGAAGAGGGCACAGGACTGCCCAGGAAGAAGCCTCTTTGCCATGGCAGGGGAGCAAGGGACCTGACTTTTCTGCATGGGACGGGGAGGACCTGAGGGGGTCGGTCAGAAACAGTCCCCAGCTAGTTCAGCATCAAGGCTGAACCAGAGATGTACCTGTTCCTAACTTAGGTATTGTCCTGACTGCAAAAGCTGTTGAGAAAGGGTAATATTACAGAGCAAAACTGTAACAGATGGGGGTTGGGAATCAGCGTTTGTGAGCCCTCCTTACCCCAAGAAACTAAGACCTTTAAAAAAAAAATCCACAGGAGGAATTAAGATGACAGAAAACACAGTTTTAATTGTTACTTAATTTTAGGAGTCAACTGTCTTTCTTTCCACATAAATGATAAATATTGATGATAAGGTTTTTTGCATAAGATGAATGCTGAGTAGGGAGTCATTCAGAGACCAGGAGCCAGTGAGATTTTAGACAGACTTACAAAAGACAAGATACGCTGGTGACTCACACTGGAATATGACAGAGGAACTTTATTCTATGACAGGATATCACCTAATCCCTGCTTCCATTCAGTGGCAAATTCCAGCAGCAGTGAAATCAAGCCTCTGACATTCACACAGCTACTTCTGATGGAATCACAAGCACATGGGAGTGTGGTGGCCATAATGACTTCCACATCTATAGTATTTGGTTCAATAATGAATAGATGAGGATGGATGTTAAGGGTGATGTGAAGAGGAACCATAGATGTCCCGCATGTCTGAAATATTCTTTCTATTCAGTGGATTCCCCATAGAGAGAAAATTACAACGGAATTTCTGCAATTATTTCCAGAAGAATTGAATCATTATCATTGTATGTGAGAACCAACCTATGAAGGGCGTTAAGAACATGTAGCAAATGGTTTAGGGTAATTTCTTACATGTTTCTTTAATGCCTATCACAACTAATTTCCTAGACTTTTAGCAGGTATAAATAAGAGAAAGCCTCAGCATGATTCATTACATACAGCAAGAACATGGTAAGTAGTAATCCATCAATTCTCAGGAGAAAATATAATTAGCGCAATTAAATCATGCTTCCCAATTTATGATAAAATTAATCTCCAAAGACCTGAAATGAGGTATTAAAAATGATTTGCTAGTATCTGTTCAGCAAAATATACTCCTGGTGGTGTGAGGGTTGACCAGCACAGAGCAGCTTGCAGGAATTCAGCTGCAAAACCCCGTGTCAAGGCCTTTTGGGGACTTTTTCCCTCTTTTAAAGTGAATTCACCTCGCGATAATTTGATACATCACTAAAAATGAGAAGAGCCTTCTCCATTTTGACTCCTTTCAGATAATTTGAAGTACAGCCCAATACAAGGAGTTGGAGATTGGCTTTTTGCCTGTGACCTCAGAAATGCATTTCTCTGAAGTGTAAGCCTCTCTTTAGAAACTAAACTACATGTGTCAAAATGCTGAACCTGAAGACTAAATCAAATTTGTAGGTTTAAGTACACGAAACATGTTACTTCCATCTGGATACCTTGAGAATACAATAACATTTAAGATGGGCAAATCTGGTAACTTCATAAGCAATTTGTTTTTTCAAAACTCACATTTCTCCTGGGATTGACAATAGCACATAATAACAAATGGATATAAGGAACCAAAGAAATACCTTTCTCATGTGGAAGTGAGCAGGTGGGTTTAGTAGCAGTGCTGCCAGATTTGGCCCTCTCATAAATGTGTGCTGGGGAAAATCCTCTCTGCCTGCCTGCTGGTTTTCTGTTTCCTCTAGGTGAGACCCACCTGGGGAGGTGCTGGAAACCCTCACCCCCTTTTCCTCTTTACCTCTGGGTTTTTTTACAAGAGGGGGAAATTTTTGTACTGTTCTTAATAGAGGGGAAAAGACAAGGAGGTGTAGGGCACCTCACTGCTGCTTTTCTTTCCTCCAAATAGTTTGGGTATTTGTGAAGTCAAGGATGTACAGCCTATTGTAGAGGTCATAAGCACACACACACACAGACCTTGGAAAGTTCATAAAGGGTCTGTTACAGGTTAAAAGAACCCCCAAAACTATAGGAACAATTGAAGATGGCCAATGCTGGCTTGGGAAAGGGCTCAGAGGAGAAATTATGCTGTGTGAGGCTATGTTAGAGCCCACAAAGTATACCGGAGATAATGGCATTATGGTTGGATGACCTTTCAGGACCACAGAAAAGAGACAAATTCAATTAGCAGAAAGCCTATAACCTTCTTGGTTTTGGGAGTCAGCCTTAAGATGCTGGATTGGCTTTGGCAAGCCATTGGCACTTTTTTTTTTTTTTGAAAATTAGGTAGGAAAGATCAGGAGAACTTAATAGAGAAAAAAGTTAAAAGAAAACCTTTCCCTTAAAGGTTATGAAGCTGAGGTGTTCATGGGACAAGTACAGTAATAATCTGTGTCTGAAATCTAATTCTTGACTATAACTTCACCTGCGAGTCACACCCTTTGCTCCCCAACAAAGATGATACCCAGAGATGGGCCTGTGCCCCAGTTATTCCCAAGCACAACCTGCCCACTTGTACCACGAGGGTGAGTTTGAGTGACATCACAGGTAAATAAAATCACTGCAAAGAAGATTCTTCAGGGGATATTTTGGATGCCCTTGGGATACCTCTGCTTACCTCCAGCTGCCAGCTCAGAACAAAACACAACTCTCCTGTTGGGAGGAAACCAGTCCCATGCAGACATACGAGCATCCCAGCTGGTACTTCTTAAGTCACTTCAGATTTCCATCACCTACAGTGACTTTGACATTGGTTCACACACTTAGCTCACAGGTACACATCTATACATAAACATTTTTATTTAGGTGTCTTAATCTACAAGCTTGGCTCCATCCCATTGCTCCTTCAAAGTTCACCCAGTACAGCCATTCTGGCATTAAGTTGTGCAAATGCTTACAGAGCCGTTACACAGAGGCTGTGGACAGGAGACATGATTTTGGAAGTCCTGGTGTGCGATTTAGTTGTCTTGACACTGGCAATATGTGTTTGAAGTGAGGTGGTGTATGTTATTACACATTTCAGCCACTGAGTACAAATCTCACAGATAAATGCAAGTTACAGCCATGTAAAAACAGAATTTGTTTATATTTATTTTATTGCAGGTCTTCAACTCCCCACTGGTTCCTACCACACCTACTACACCAGTTTCCCTCCTTAGCCAATCTTTCTTTACAGCTCATCCAATACCCTTTCTCTGCCCCCTTCAATAAATCAGAGTAACATTCAAGAAACATGTTTCTCCTTTGAAGATTGAATTAGGAAGTGTAAGGGAAAAAAACCTCTGAAGTGGGTCCATTTTCAGAGCCACAGAAGCAAGGATAAAACCCTAGCTGACTGAAAAACAGTATTCCCCTTATTGGCATTACACTACCCCAACAGTGAGATTAACTAAGAATAGCTTTTTTATGGAGATTTTGTGGCTTCTTTTAAGATAGTGAAATCATATGTTGGATTTCTAGTTTGTTCAGTAGAAACATGAAACCCGGACACAGACTCAGGGACACACATATACATGCCTCAGTTCTTTGCAGGAGGTGAGAAACAAAGGTTGTTGGACTGGTGGACACAGAAGGTTATTTTTATCTTCTACCAGCTTCAGTGTGCCACATCCACCAGTGGTACCCTGGCACCTCTTACCACAACTTCTATGCTTTTTCCAGATTAAAAAAAAAACAAACCAGGAGCCAAACTCACCTCATGTATGTCAACTACTGAAGGTGAAGTGTTATTCCACCTGGTTTGTGCCTGTGTGGTGAAGATGGTTTTCCTTCATCTCATGTTCATAAAGTATGCAATGGAAACATAACTCATCCTAGCAGAAAGTGAATGGCCACTGCTACCTGTCCCTTGGTTGAGGAGGATCCTGGCTTTAGTGCTGCACCAAAGGAGCAAGTGTTGTTTCTTGCTTTATCGGTTAGAGCACAAAGTATTACACGGTGACTTCAGAACCATGACCTTACAAAACACATACATATCACTGACAAAATCTGCAAATATCTTTTATGTGGTAATTAATAAACATCTCTAAACTAGGTAATCTGTATCATTTTGCTGTCCTCATCAGTTTCAGTAGTTGTGCATTACGAACATCATGACAATTTGCATTTTAGAATTTATGTCTGTTGAATTTCTTCTCAGAAATTGTCTGAAGTTATGGGGGAGGAAAAAGAGAGCAGAAAAGCCCCTCAAACACAATTAGTAGTTACTTGTTACTTGCTTGTGTCAGACAAATCAAAGCAAGACAGAATGGATCATACAATCTTGTTCATAGGAAGAAGTATTCTTTTCAGAAAAGAAAACAGACAATAAGCCAAACTACTGGGAAATGATACCGTGATAAGGAGAATGCCATTTAGACAATGCACATCCCCTTTGAAGATGGCTGGTGACACTGATTTGAGGTGATATTTAACAATTTATAAGAAATTAAGAAGAAAAGATTTAAAAATTAAGAAGAAAAGAGAAGAATGAGGAAGAGCTGTCTAAAGAAAGCAATCAGAGAAGAGAAAGAGGAAAGTGAAAATATGTAACAGAGGACTATCTAAAATTAATGTAAGTTTTGAATAACTAAACCAATTAAACTGCATTTCAATGCCTTTTCTGTGATATGGTACCATTTTCTTTCACACTTGCATTAGAAAGAAACTATTCATTAGAACAGCCTAGAGGTTATATGGAAAAAAAAAAAAAAGTTAAAATTCATTTACCCTAAAAAGCCGTAGACAACTGTAGTCTAATGGAATTAAGACACTTTTTTTAATTGGCCAATTAATGGATGCCTTGGGTGGCTGATAGCAAATCTGCTGTTTTCAAAACAATCATAAGTAGTATTATAGGACTAGTAAAACTCTTTTGTTGTGTCTTGATGCAATATTTAAGACTCAATTGTGCAGAAAAAAAAGAGCTGTACTTTGGCTCTTGAGAATGCTATCCAAGTGAATAAAGCTTGAAATATTTCCCTAAAATTACTTTTACAAGACTGCGTTGATTGCTTAAGTACCATTCAATTTACCTAGGATGATTATACTTTTACATTTCTAGTCACTATAGTCTCCTTTTAAAACAGAATGCATACGTGCTGCTAGAGTAGTTAGTGTTCTTGCCCACAATAGGAAACCACAGCAAATTTTAACAACTAGCACTCACACAGCAAGGTAACAAGATTGGCTTTGAACCTGAGAGTCTCCCACACTGCAAGTTTTCACATTACTGGTGTGCCTCAGACTACCTCTATTCAGTGTGAAAAAAAAGTAAGGAAAGTGTCACAGTGATGAGTGTTTGGATGACAGTTCTGTCAAAATATTGGAATCAGCCCACAGTACATTTCTTTTTCCATCATGCAAAAAAAATAATATGTAGTTGTAGAGAAAGTTGAAGCACTTTTTTGTTATATTAAAAGCTTCGACAATATTCCAGAAATTATGTATAATCTGTAGGTATTTCAGCAAATGGTACAAACTGACTAGATGTGCAATTGGTGGGGACAGGGAAAGATGCAGTGAGAACTTGAAACTATTTTCTCTCATAAACACCTTTGTATCAGGGTTAGGCAGTACAGCAATCCGGCCTTCAGGACACAGGTTGTGCTTGTCTGCTAGCAGCTATCCAGGACACTGACTTCAAAACTTGCTTACAAAGCAGAATCTGTCTTCCTACAAGAAAATTATTTATTTTGATTATGCAAGACTGTTATGAAGAAGTTAGTGTGTCATTGCATAATTTTACATAAAATTAAAATAAAATGCTGACATAGCCTATTTACAGCAAGATTGATTACCACACATATTATTAATCTTTAATCTTTTCTAAGGTAACCAAGGCTGCACAAGAGTAATGATTCTCCAAATGTATCTCTTGTTGGTTTCTTCCAAAAAGTTTTGCTCTCACTGAACAGTTCCAGCCAAATCTGACAGTGGTAGAAGTTTGGGACAATGAGCTTCCTACAAGTTCAAGAAAACTCAGTGACTGCTTGGAGAAGAGGGGTCTAACATCATGCTAATTGGAGGAGTTGAGAGAGCATACACTGGGACAAGGATCAAGTGACAAAATCACAAGCACACACAATGTGTTTCTTTTCACAAACAGCACGCAAATAATTGGTCAGTGACCGTTTGCACTCATGGCACTGTTATGGTCCTTGCATATTGAGACTTGGAAATTTCGACTTGGATCATGTAAATGCTTCTAAACACATGGACTTTTTAGGATACTGGATAATTTGTGCTGCTGAATGCTAATGACTATACAAATAGATGTGTTCTGGTAGGGTAACTTTAAAAAAAAATGGCCTTACACTTTGTCAGCTCTTTTCAACTAGTGGGATTCCTATGAAATTTTTAATTTGCATAAATTACATTGTTAATCCTTAACAGTTGTGCAGCATGTTCAATTACAGTCAGTGGGAAAATGTTATTTATCCTTGTTCCCTTAATGCCTACTCGCTCTGTCTCTCAGTCTGCAGAATAGATGGTCAAATATCCAAAACATTTCAAAATGACCTGCTAAGGGTGTTAAATGTCTCCTCTCTCCTGAGTCCCAAACTGGGGAATTTCACTTGCTTTCTGGTATCGTTGCCCATGTGACAACAAAGCAGGCAAGCATACTGCTTCCATGAAAGCTATAGCTTTGGCTAATAAATCTTCAACCCGAAGAAATCATTCTATGCCAATTATAAACCAAGGCGAACTCTTTAGTTCTGTTCATAAAGTAAATCTGACAGTTATTTCCTTAAGCCTGTAGAGGAATGACAGGCTGTTCAACCACTCCGAGACAATAGAGCTCTCATTTATACACCTGAAGAACCAGAAGGCTGAAGCAAATTAAAAGGTGGTACAAACCAGCACTGAAGCTTCCATATGGAAACTGTGTTTCCATAAACATTTCAGGGAATTTCTTCTTTGCTCTGTAGGTGACACAAGTAACTCAAGTTAATGCTAAATTGCAAAATAATATTGGTCAAATTCTGATCCCATTCCTGGCACAAAACTTGAAGACGTTACTCGAGTCTAAGGACCAGTTTGCCAGATTAAGAGCTGGAATAGAGGTGTCATCCTTTATTGAGCCTCCAGAATTACAGTATTTGTTTACAGGTGGGGGATGGATGGCTAATGGTGCCACCTCACCAAGGTGCTAAAAGCCCAGCTCCTTCTGCTCTCTGGTCCTCACTTTACTTCTGCAGCAGAAGAGAAACAAGCCCTGGTGTGAACAGGGCTGTGATGCAAAGAAGATGTAGCATTTCTCTAACCCTTTCAGTCCTCTTCCATCCCCAATCACTGCCTTCAGAGCTCTGGGCTGCTCAGGAAAAGGAGCCTTTGCCTCTGTGAGTGGTAGTAAGGGAAGCAGTAAAAGGGCCTAGTCATGAGGTTTATTGTCATTGTTGAAACAAGAGCTGAAGTCAGCAGAAGCTTGAGCACATCAGAATTGTGCCTCTTCATCACACAGCCCATACGTTTTCTTTGGTCTCAAGGTCATGTCAACATATGCTTCACCTCACTGCTCTGGAAGTCCTACTGTGAAGAGAGACTTGGGCTCTGTACATAGATTTACACTTGCTTCTAAAGAGTTATGGAAGTTGCTTGGGTTCTTGCTATTTGTTTTACTTTGTTTTAAACACATTTGGGGGTACTGGGAAATCAAAGTGAACTACAAATGCTACATTAACCTCTACACTCTCCATTTCCCATATTCTTCTTGTGGTTTCAGTGTCAGGGAGGAGTTTAAAGAGCAGCTGAGTCTTGATCCTTCAGAACTCCACGGGAAACTGAGTTCGCAACTGTGGAACAGCCTCCCAGGTTGTCAGCTAACACACTTAGGGATGCGTTGTTCTTCTGGGAGCCTTTTTCTTGTGATTTATTTTGAAAGATTTAAGGTAAATTCAAATTTTTTTTGTTGTTGTTAAATAAAAAAATCTCCCAAAGATAATGGAAAATACTAGAGGAAACCAATAGTTTTTCATGGACTGTTGGGGACAGACCAACACAGTACTGACACAGATTATGTAGCACCATTCAGGTTATTATACACACAGAGCATATTACAAGGATCAGAAAAGGTTGCCAAAAGTGGTATGTTTCATGGAAAAAAATAGAAAAATATAGAAGGTTCAAAATAAATATACATATATACATACCACACAATATTTTCAATGTTCAGTATTGGCTCAAATGCTACTTTTGGCTTTTCTATTTATCCCAACATTTTTACATTAGATTTAAAAAGACAGAAGAAATACAGAAGAAAAACTGTCTGGAATGCAAAGTCCTTTCATTCCTCAGCTACAAACCCAAGAAAAAACAGGTGTCTTTTGGTGAATTTTCTAGAAAAATACTATTTTCTACAAAATGTTTTTTAATGAGGACCAACTCTATTTGAAATGGTGTTTTGCCATTTAACATACATAAACTGAAGCTCCAATCCTATAAATGCCTGGGAAGAGACTTAACCTTGAGCATCTGTGCAATCTAAATAAACCAAATGGAACTGATGATGTGTAAGATTAAGAATGCCTTTAAGTGCTTGTAGGATTAAGGACATAAGCAATTTTCTGAGGACCTGACTTTTATGCAAATAATAAATAACTTGACTAGGGGTTCCTTCCATTGTAGACAAATGTGTACAATTACAGTGTGGAGAAATATTTTAAGGCATCAATTACTCTTCAGATTTGAAACTTTCCCTTAAAAGCAGCAGAAAATATCTGACAAAAACTTGTCAAATAGTCTATTAGTCTACTCTTAATTATTCGCTCTCCATGGGGAAAATGCTGCTGCTGTCTGCAAGATGATTTGATAGCAGAAATCTAAAATGTGGCCTCTAAACAGCTTAAATTTTAAACATTACTTATCCTTCCAGTCACTATCATTAATAGCTTTGTGAAATATATTGTAATACCCAGAGGCTGCAATGAAGATCAGATCCCCCTTCTGAAAGGCACGGATTAGAGCCAGCCCATTACTTACATCATAAGCAGAGAAGTCATACAAACTGTGATAAAGATTCGATATTATTGTGTCCATTTCAGTGGATGAGAAAGAAAAGTATATAGAGATAAATGATTTATCCAAGGCTACAACACAAGGCCAAGGAGGGATGACACAACAGAGCTTGTCCCTGTCCAATTGTTTTGCTACAAGGTTATCTTTCCTCACTCTCATTACCTTCCCTTTAATAGGAGTATCTTCAAATAGCACACCTAGAAAATCATTATCACCAAAAAAGGAGCAGACACAAAAGATTTAGGGAGTACATGCTGGTCAATTTAAAAAGTGAGGAAAAAAAAATGAATACTAACTAGCTAAGGCTACTAATGCTAACTAAAGAGCTACGTTGATGTATTAATGCAGCTGGTAGGACTCATTTGCTGTATTCAAATAGCTGATAATCGCTGCTCAGAATTCAAACTGTGCTGCTGTGATAGCGCTGCAGACAGCGCCTTGCAAGCCCAGAAACGTGTCTCATAGCCCCGTTGGGAAAAACTCCTGTCTATTCAGAAACAGAGTATTGTATGGGGCTTGCTCTTAAGCAATAACACACGGGAAGGTGAATGACCCTGCACAAGATTTTGGGGTGTGTTTTTCCTTAAGGAGGGTGAAACAGAAAAGCAAAGAGGACAAGTAAGATGGGGATAAGGTTAGGATTTGAAAAAGACACAGATGCCATTTTTCAGAAAGGACACTGTCTTTGCAAGGGTGTGAGGAAAAGGATCTCTGCTCTGCAATTCCTCCCCCACTGTCAAGCAGCTCTCACCTGTGTGGTTTCCCCTGACAGAGCAGTCACTGTCCCTGTGTGCCCAGCACTGTTTTTCTAATGTAGACATCTTATCTCCCCTCCCTTCTCTTTCCAGTCACCTGAGTTCTCCAGGATCTGACCCATTCATTGTAAAAACCATAAAAGAAACCATTCCTGCAACCCTCAGCTATGAGTGAATCTCAAGGCTGACTGAATGCAGGGAAAAACCTGCTGGATTCAGCGTATCCAGCTGACATTTTCCAAAAATGCCAGCAAGTCATCTGAAGGTGAAAGAGGAAATAAAGGTTCTGAAAGCCTCACAACATCTGGAACTGTAAACTGTCATAAATCTTATTTCGAAGTTTACAGAGGTGAAAGAGCCAGTCAAACTAAGCCAAGAATTTCTGAAAGAAAGTAATTTTCATTTACGCATAACCTCTGTGCTGTTGCAAACATAGAGGCTACAAATCAAATTGATAATTCAGATTGTGGTCATGGGATAGGAAGATCTTCACCCCAGAATCAAATTTCAAATCTAATTGAAGTTATCTGTACCTGATACCAATCTTCTATCTGGAAAAGTCCAGCTTGCCTTCACCAGAGAAAATCAGTAAAGAATAACTGAAAAAAAATCCAATTCCATGCCACAAGTAACCATTCAGTGGTATTTCTGAAAACTCTGCAGAGGTGGGCCATCATCTCCCATTGAATACCTAAGCAGAGAGATGGGCTGAACACTTGGCAAAGTATTTAGCATTACAACCACCCATCTGCACTAGTATTTCAATGTTAACAGAGACTGACAGAGCTGAGACAAAGAAATAACTTACAGAAAGCAGTCTTCTTGCAATGATAATGATTATGAATATTTTCCATAATCTCAGTTAAGGTCTTTGTGCAAGATCTCCACTGACACTGCTGATCGACTCTTTATATGCAGGAATACTGAAGGGCCTGTGGAAACAAATGACTGGAAACATCTTCCCTCCAACTCCCTAATGTTGTTCACAACACTTTCATATAAACACAACCTTACTTGTAACCAGGTGAGGGAAATCAGCAGGGTCTCATGGCCATCTCCTGCATATTATAGTCTGCTCCTAGCAGCTGTAAATTCAACACTTCGCTAGGCATTAAATTTACCTCAAGAAACATTTTCTAAGAGAGGTGACAGAGTTATTGCACTGTTGCAGCTGTGGAGACAGATGGCAGTATGCCAAAACTCCAAAAAAAAGTTTAAATTACAAACCTGACCATCTGCTATAGGTGGGAAAAAAAGGCTTTCATACCCAAGCTCCTCCCTTGGTTTTGTAATTTTCCTGGTACTGAAATTCACAGTGTGGTGTGCAACAGATGCCATATGCTTTCCAGAGATTTCTTATTTGCAGTTGATAAGCACTGGAATGTCTTAAATATGGAAGAGAAACAGGAAATATTCTCAAATTGCTCTATGCTCTGCTATTACTCAGCCCATGACAAAGCAGGGTAGTACTTTGCAAAAACTTTCAGTTACTTTGGTATACTCCCTATGAAACTGGCTCAGGTTTACCAGTTTCCTGAAAGAAGTCCACAATTTTTATCACCTTCACCTAACTGGCTCTTCAAACAACAGTTACTTTTAAACATTAAGAAAAACTGTTTAATAGTTTCTTTAAGATGAAGGGAAAAAAAATCTCATAGATGGGAAAACATACAACACTTTGGAATGCAGATGAATATCACAGGTCCCACCACTAAAATGCACATGCCAATAGTTTGTTTAATCAACAGTGGAGATCCTGAAATAAGGGTTTTGTTTAAGTGCACACAGTAATACTAAATTATATTATGCATTATTCAAATGATCACTTTGTTTCCATTTTTGCTGTACTAAGCAGGGGGAAGAAAAAAGCCTCTGAACACATCTAGAGCCTTGTATTGACACAGTAGCTACTTCGAAGGTCAGTTTCATGTGTCAACAGGAATTATTTTTTTTTAAAAAAAGAACTTTCATAGATTCTTACAACAGATAAAAGACCTGCAGACAGTTCCAGACAGTTCCAATACTCAGACTTTCTGCAGGAAATTCACACAGCCGAAGCGTCACCTCCTTCTTTCCAAGTCTCTGCTTCTGTCTGCACAATGCGCTATGAAATCTTTTTTGGGGCCCCTGGGTCCAATAAATGCACATCTTTAAAGCCAACTGGCTCAAAGGACCCTGTAAACAGGCTGAAAGAGCTCCCTTCTCCAGACATTCTAAACAACGTTTAAATCCCAAAGACCAAGTCTGCACCCTACCTTAGCCCCTTCTGCACAGAACAAAGACATTTGCAATATTCACTGTGTGGAATATTTTTTTTCCAGAATGCTCTTTGTAATTTGAAGACATAGCTGACATACCTTTAGAATACTAAAAATTACAACAACTGTCATAAACAGACCAGATGTCTTAGGGACAGAGAAGTCACATTTCTACAGCAGTGACCTTTAGGATTACTACAGAGAAATGCCAAGGAAACTTGGCCAAGTCTGATTTTTAGTACATGGCTTTTATAAACAGATCATACCTGATGCTGATGGGTAATTATGCAGTCTTTTTATCAACTTTTACTCCTGTTAAAGGTTTGCCACCATGTGCATGTTTCCCACAAAAGTTGATTTGGGGCTAGTCTCCTGGTGATTTGGTGACTGTAAAAAAACATTCTTTCTGCATGAGGCTGTCTGAAACATTAAGATATGAAACACATAAATCTGCTATTGAGCCACTGCAGGACTTCAAAAATATTATTAATATGTACTTGGTAATAACTAAGATATCCAGGGGAATTCAAAACGGATGAACACAAATTTCAAAAGTAGAGGTAAATAGTAATTCAGTTAGATCAAAATGCAAAAAAAAGAAGAGATAATGAAGAGCAGCACAAGGAGTCAGGAAAAGGAAGGCAAGAATTAACAATAAATAACAAGAAACTCTTGGGAGGGATTCAGTAGTTACTCTTAGCTGCACCACATAATAAGAGTTTTCAGCACTGCTTAACGGCCATGTAATCTTTTTAAAATTTATTTCAAAACATACATTTAACATCCTTATTTTAAATTTAGACTTCAGACTTCCATTAAAAGGGCTCACTGCTGGGTGCTTTTAGAAGGTTTTGGGGAAAAGAGAGGGCTAGAAGCACTCGCTATTTAGAACAGCTTGAGTCTTTGATAATGTCTTTTGCTGGTGCCATGCAATTTTACACTTTTTTGTACATTTAGAACTTGATGCCTTTTCTCCCAGTTCATGTAGATTTTTGACACGACCATTAGCCAACACATTAATGTGAAAACTAAACACTTTGTGTGGAATGCCATCATATGACACATTGATACAGTTAGCAGAATCCCACTGCAGATTTCCAAGGTTGTCTCACTGTACAAACCCGAGCTACAGTTTTGTACTGAGAACAATAAGCAGCTCCTACGCTGAGCACATGAACTGAAGCTGCCCTGGGATCACTCCTTCAACTCTCAGGATAGAGCGAACACGGTACTGAACTTTTCCATTTCTAACTAGCTCAGAAAGCATGAAGCCCTGGAGAGATCCAAAGAAATGTTTTTTCTTTCCTTATCCAATTCATTTCTTCCTTCTCACTGTAAAATATTAACCTCAGTGCATTGCACAGCTGGCTAGCATCCTTCAGTGGTTGGAAAGGACCTTTAAAATAATGCAGATGGAAGACTTAGTGATCAGCTTCAGAGTTCACCCATCCTCTTCTCTCTATTTTCAACTCTACTGTAAGGCCATGTGCATCTTCCCTATTACGTATATACAGGAAAAAAGCCCTTTGACAAAGTCACATTTTCACTGATAACCATAATAACCATGGATAATTAAGATGACTGAAAAGATCCTTAATTCAATGCTAGTATTAAACTGTAAGACATAAACAAAATGGGCTGAAAAGTTCATCTAAGAAGTATAGTGTAGAACTCAACAACAATTTAGAACGTACCATGGTGGGTAGGGAAATTGTATACCATTTTATTGGTGAGCAATCCCAACTTGCCCACCTCTTATTTTTCTCTTCTTAGATTTGACATCTCCTTTTCTAATTTTCATGCTAACTTAGGGTCAACCTTCAACCTGGAACTTACATTTAGCTTGGAACACATGGGCAGCGTACACTTTGAAGAAGCAAAAGGAACAGGGAGGGTATTGCAGAAAGCACCATTCACATTCAGAATGTGTAAAAAGTAAATGTAACCATTTAAAAAGAAATAAGAAGCTGTATGAAAATGGATTCTAGGTTGTTGTAGGCTATTCTTATAATAACTGCACTACAGTTTTAAACCAACTAAGGGTCCAATTTTCATTGTAAACAAGGGCAGAGAATAAAGACAGTGGCAAATCTGAAGCAAACCAGAAATCTTACGCACTTAATCAACACAAGTCTATTTCATTTAACCTTAAACTTATTAACAATGATGGGTCAGCAGATCTGTCTTTGGAAACGCTGACTGCAGATACAGCATCTTATACTTTCTGTGAGAGTGGGTAAAAATTATGCTGGCATTGATAAGATTTGTAAGTATTAAAGAAATGAAAACAACCCTTCCTGCCCAGGTCCAGCACAAGTTACTTTGTATGAGAAGAAAGATGGTAACATTCTCAATCCTGTTTCTTTTTCTCAACTATCATATATGTGTCCAACAATTCTTTAAATGTTATTAAAAACTAATGTAACATTTCCCTTCCTCTTCCCCATATTTTCATTTGAGATCTATATATTTGATGATCTCTTGTCCATAGGGTTAATTTTCACCAGAGGCTGAGGGGGTGACACAGCCAGGATATACAACGGAACCAGCCAATGGGACAATGGGGTATTCTATACTATACATATATATATTCTATATTCTATACTATACTGACATCATGCCCACTAGATGGGCCAGGTCAGGCTCTGGATGGGCTCTGGCCAGGCATGGCCATGCTGGTGGTGCAGGTTTAGTCAGTGCGTTGCATTTTATGTCACTCACTTTATGTATTGCTTCATTACACATCCAGAGAAGGGCCACGAGGATGATCAGCAGGCTGGAGAGCCTCTCCTATGAGGACAGTCTGAGAGAGTTGAGGTTGTTCGGTCTGGAAAAGAGAAGGCTCTGGGAAGACCTTATTGTGGCCTTCCAGTATCTTAAGGGGGCTACAAGAAAGCTGGAGAGGGACTTTTTAGGCTGTTGGGCAGTGATAGGACTGGAGGGAATGGATTAAAACTAGAGAGAGGTCGATTCAGGTCAGACATTAGGCAGAATTTCTTCACCATGAGGGTGGTGAGACACTGGAACAGGTTGCCCAGAGAGGTGGTGGGAGCCCCATCCTTGGAGGTTTTTAAGACCAGGCTGGATGGGGCTCTGAGCAACCTGATGTAGTGGGAGGTGTCCCTGCCATTGGCAGGGGGGTTGGAACTACATGATCTTTAAGGTCCCTTCCAACCCTGACAATCCTATGATTACTGTTACTATTACTGTTGTGTTCTCCTCCTCATGTTGTTTTCTTAAATTCTCCTGATAACTCATGGTGTCTTGCCTTTTGGGCCACATGGTGCTCAGTTCCTGGGTGGGTCTAAACCACAACATCTCTAAAAACAGGGACCTGTACAATATAGTACAAACCAGAGATGTGAAGACATTGCTTCAGTCATTATGGAAGCATTTTTCTTTTTTCCGAAGGCCTCGATTTTGCACTTCTTACAGCCCTTCCTCATCATTATGGCATTTATGCTACCTGTATCTGATACTTCAAATTCCTCTAGTGCTCTGATTTTTTTAATGGAACTTGAAAGGGATTCTGTGATGCTCACTTGCTCACTTAGTACTAAAACTTTTTTATTTTATTTATGCTTAAACTACTTTATTACTATATTATGTTAGAATGTTTTTGCATAATTTTTAACTATCAATACTTTCAATGATAAAAATGAACTAGTGCATTTTTCTGATGTGTCAGTAGGATCTAAATTTAATACAAACCTTTCAGCTTCTGCATTTGAGTGAGTGTCCCAGACATGTCTCAACTGCTTAAGAAGGAAATGTGAGCATGAGAAACAAAGGAGTCTCTCAGTACTCTTTAACCAGGTGCATGGTCTGGATAACCAAGGGTTCACGGCAGCAGAAAGTGCTTCTGCCTGCTAGTCTGGGAGCAGAGTCAGATGATTTAACCCTCCAAAAATCCCCTAGGATTTCTACAAGTCATGGAAAGAGAAAAGGGAAATGAATGGCCTGGTTGCTATACCTTGGATTGAGATCCAAAAACTTTAGGCAAGGATTCCTTCTGTAGTTTGTACATCACCCAGGACAGTGCATATGACAGAAGCATTAAGATTTATTTTTTTTTAAGATTATTTAATATAGCTACAGCTTAAGTAGCATGAAAGGACCACAATCATGTGGAAAGTACTGTCCACAAACACAGTGACTGACGGTCTGTGCCCAAAGAGCAAGAAAAAGCCTTTAGAAAAGATAAAAATACAACAAGAACTAAGCAGCTTCTTTGCCTCAGCGTTTACTGTGAAGATGGGAAGAAGTTCAGGTTCCTTCCTCATACACAAAAGCCTGGCACCCACTGATTGGTAAACTTTCTCTTTCCTAGTTCGTGAAGAGTTCCCAGAGAGCGTTACCAGGCAAAATAGCAGAAAAGCAGACATAAGAATGAAACTATAGCAAAAAGCCCACCCACATAATCAATACAGTATGCCATGGAAGAGCCAGGGTGACTTTACAAAAGGAATTTGTACCTCAGAAACCTGCTTGAGTCCTTTGAAGGAATAAAGAAGCAGGTGGATGAGGGAGATCCTCAGATACCTAAATGTGCATTTGATAAAAATTCTAAATAAGTGAATGCAACAAAAGTATTGGTCACATGGAGAAGGGTTGGCTAACCCAAAAGAAACATTAGGGCCCAGATAGTCACTTCTCAGCTCAGAGAGATGTCCCTAAATGAGTCCAAGAGGGGTCTTGTGTTCAATCTGTTCATAAAAGGGTATGAACTGTAAGATGAAAAGACTTTCTGGTAGTATCAAGTTACTCAGGGTGCTAAAAAAGATGGCTCATGGAAATGTTGCAGAAATGTTAGAAGATTGAATGACTGGGTTCTAAAATGGCTGATGCAATTCAGTTTAGACAAATGTAAAACAACCCACACGAAGAAAATGCCACCTTTTTATACACTTATATATTTGCAATAGGTCCTGAGATTATTATTACCATTTAAGAACAAAAAGCTGGCATTTTAATAGACAGTTTTACAAAAAATGTCAAGTCTGTACTTAACAGTGGAAAAAAAAGCAAATTGAATGTTATGAATTATTCGGAAGAGAACAAAGAATAAACCAGAGAACATTATTATGCCACCATATAATCTCAAGTGTACGCTGCCTTTGTAATAATGTGTGCCGTCTGGTCCATTATCACAAAAAGGACATAGTAGAATGGAAAAAAGTTCAGAGACAACAAAAAGAACGTGAAAAATCTGTTTCTTCACTAGCAAAAATGGAGTCCAAGCACAGATTTTTTTTTCCTTTTCAAAGATAATCCTAAATATGTAACAAACTTCATCATATTTTTCTGCAGCTGCTGGACAATGAGACTTGAATAATCAAGAAGGAAAATGCTTCAGAAAACTCCTGCAAAGTCTTAGTGTTGTGTCACAAACTAAATTTAAAGGCACAATCTTCTAAATTTTCCTACACAATACGTGTTTCTGTCCACTAAGAGTCTCTAACTGGGCTGTTTAGCTTCCTCCTGAGTTTAAGAGAAAACCCCAAAGTGCTATTTCTATTCTTGTTCTACTAAATGTACTCCTAGCTCCTAGCTGTGTCCATGCCCACCACTGAGCGCAGCTCTGAGAAAAGCATTTTCTCAGTATGGAAATCAAAGAGGAAAAGGAGTAATTTCTAGGGATATAATCCACGTTGCTTTGTGGTCTCCACCTGGCATAACTTTCGCAGCATTTTGGCTGCCTCCCAAGACGAATTCAGTTATATTGGTCTTGGAGGAGCATAACTTTCAATCTACCACCACACTGCTGCTTTTACTGTGCAAATTGCCAGTCCAGCAGTTTGGATCTATAAGTGTTTGGCTTAAGCTATTGACCATTTCAGTCAGAAACATCTGACCAACACCCATGCCAAGCAGATGTTCTACTGTTTTATCTTTCTATACCTTCTCCACTGGGAGCCCTCATGCAACCTTGCCAGGTTTTTTTAGTTTCTCCCAACTCAGGCTGAGATCCTCACTACACAATATAGCAACAGGGCAGATGGTTGTAGTGCTCTTCAAGTACACTTCCTTACATCGATAGGGCATTAAGAAAAGCAGACAATCTTTCCCTTGCTATGCTGACTGTGGCCTGTCAGCATGACCTCCTGAAGCTGGCACAGAGCAGCCATCATGCCTCTTCTGTAGGGAGGCAATGAAAAACAGAGGACTCAAAGAGGAAGAGAGAGAATTCCCAGACAGCTGAAGCTGTAGCCATGGATCCTCCTGCTTCACAGCTGCTAAGCCTTACCTGAGTCAGACCTGCAGGTGCCCTGAGGTTTGGACAGCTCTTCTCAACCTCTGTTGCTATACTTCACCACAAAACTGAGACATGCTGCTCCTGGGTGTTCAGAAGTGTTCAACTTTTGCATGAGAAGGCAAAATAACCAGCTCTATGATGCATACATCTGAACAGCTTTTAGAATAGTAATTCTAAGTTTTATTTCAGTCCATTCCGAGAAGGGACACCCTTTAGAAGCAGATGACAGTGTATCTGAGGAAACATCTGTGCATTTATATATGCAGGTCAAGGTTCCTCTGTATTTTGCCTCTCTAAAATGGAGTCCAAATGACAAGAATGATAGAGTGAAGTCTTCCCTTTATCCACAGATAAACAGAGTATGACCATTGTAATGATGTAGGCAATAGTAAATAAGGCTTGCCTCCGCTTCTGACCTGGGGAAGACAGAATTCAGCTGGACTTCCCTCTAGTCTTCCAGGCTCCCTCAGCGTTCCCCACCTTCATTGTCAGGGACGTATCTCCATGCCATCTGTGACACATGTGGACCATATGTTACATTCTAAGCTGAATATGCTATCTAAGGATTTTATACGGAATAAAACTGAATGGAAGGATAGAAGGAGAAGAGGCAGATACTATACACAAAGCTGAAAGGTAACGCTAAGCGTCAAATGTGACCCAGATCATGTTTTCCTGAAATTCAGGGAAGAGGTTTGAAGTTTAGAGTGTTTAAGATTACAAATGCTTGTACTCAATTTCACTATTTGAGGCACAACACAGAAAAGCTTCATATATAAAGATCCATCAAAAAATGTCATCAGTATTACATTACAAATGACTGAAAATGAACCACTTTCAATAAGCAGTGAAGACACTTTCCCAGCATCATTATTCAATTTAGGTTACTATTACAACTGCAGTATCATTTAAAATTGTAAGACAGAAGGGTCAAAGAATATTATAAAATAGGACAGGTGGTTCTAAGGCACTTTCTTGGTGTAAAAAGGTACCCCAAGCAAAGCCATTTGAGATCCTTTCCTCTGTGAGCATGGCAGTGGTTAATCTTCCATGCTACCTCTAGAAGACATACCACTACTTGCACTACAGGATACTGAGCATCCTATGACATGGCACAGGGAGAAAACAAAGAGCGCAACAGGTTGGTAGTTCACTGGGCAAATGTTGAAGCCTTTTAAAGCAGTTTTGGGGAGGGAAAAAAAGATGCATGACACATTATGGCTGAAGCAGATGGGACCAGGGCAGAAAAAAACAAAAGGGATAATCAGGAAACCCTCCGACGTAACTACCTACTCACATTAAGGCAAAGACTCTTACAGAAGAGGAAGGTGGTCCCCACCTCAGACAAACAACTTGCAGCAAATGGGACAGGGCTCAACACTGTTCACAACCCCTGGGGCCCAAAGTACCTCCCAGCTATCCCCAGCCCAGGGGCAGAGTTCTTTCAGAAAGACTAGACTCCTGGAGAAGTGTTGCCTGGATAACCCAAAGCAATGGCAAAACAAGACAGGACCTATGCTGTAAAGTCAGCAGAGAAAAAATGGGATTCGATGGAGAGCACTAAAATAAATAATGACATGGAGAGCACTGAAATAAATAATGACATGCCATTTTGATTGAGCAAACTGTTGGAGAATAGCTCCATCTGGCATTATTTCTTGCAGTGTTCTCTTACATTTTTCTTCACTCTTAAGCTTCCTTTTTTGTTTTGTTTTGTTTTGTTGGTTTTTTTTTTTTTAATTTTTTATTTTGGTTTGGTTTTTGGGCATTATTTTTTTTTTATTGCATAATTTGTCAGGCTTATTTTCTTTATATTAATCATATTGTTTGAGAAGTCACTTTCCTGGGGTGTTAGGAATTCCCAAGATTGGAGAAACAAGTGAAAAAAAGCAAAGCAAACCAAACGTATTTCCCTCCCGAATGGTAATGTTCACAGTCACACTGTTGTCCTCCAAATGAAGTTGCATGTCTGACTGTAGCCCTGGTGTTAAAAGAATGCCACTGTAGACACTTGCATTGCTGGAACAGTACATCATTTATCACACTTTCTATTAGGAAGTGCTGGGGAACATTTTAAGTGCCCAACAATAAATTCCTTTGTTTTCATTTTAACTGTTGGGACAGATCTTTAATATTAATCTGTCTTTGGGTTACAATGGGATTTTCAAGAGTTTTCATTGGCCCATTTACTCCCATTAACTTTAAGTAAAAACAGAATGATGAGCATGTTTGAAGATCCTAGCCTAGAAGTAAACTTGACTAGAAGGGCAAGTTATTGAGCCAAACATTGGAAGCTGTATCTGCTTACAGTAGGAATACATTTGACATCCAGGTAACAATTATTTCCACATTTAAGAGTTTGGCATGGGTGCTGGATGGATTTTTCTGTATGAAGATATATGGGTGAATACCACTGAGAGTATCTTGGATGCTCAGGTCAGAGAAAGAGCTTAACAATGTCCTGGTCTGACTCAGGCAGGCTGAGTGCCCTGACAGCTCTGCATGTATTGTTACAAATAAGTCAAGTAAAGTACAAATCAATAGCACTGTTTTAAAGGCTCTAGGATGTTTGGCCTTGAACTCCATTTTTTTCTTTTGCCTGACCAAATGTAGAAACAAAAACAAGCATTCACAGACAGAAATGAAAAGAAAGCATGTCTCTCCTTTCCCCCTCCCTCTCATCCTTTGAAGAAGAAAAACCAGTATCCCACCTCTGAGAAGCATCTGCGCTCATTTCCATGCCTACTGCATCACAGCCAAGACAAGACAGTGGGGAAAAAGCGAGAAAGAACAAGAACATACTTCATCTGAGAAAATCTCTTACCACATGGATAACATTTGGGGGTGGGGGGTGGGGAAACTAAGCTCTTTTCCAAAGCCCAGGATTTTAAAGAAGCACAAGATGATCATTATTAAAAGGCTGAAGTGGATTGCACATTACTTGAAAAGCTTAAGAAGCACACTTCTTTAAAACTAAGAACTACAAATGATCAAAATGCTTTATCATTTAACCTCATCTAAATAATTCAATATTCACTGTGTCTAATCTAGAGTCTTCCACTGCAAATGTATTAAATACAAATTAATTAATGGTGAAACCTGTTCTTAAGTAAAATGATACAATTTCTTTTAGCATTTTCTCCCCACTGAATGTATTGTTATATTCTGTTTATGGACTGGTTATTGTCTTCATTGAAATCTAGTCCTCCATTACAAGGTGCTGTGTCTGCAATGTATGCTTCTGAAATCAGAAAGCTAGCACACAATTCAGTGTAAATTGCAGCATTCGCTCAGGACTAGTAATAAAAGAGATACTTGGCTGAAGAATGAAATGCTTCTGTAAAGCTCTAAAGATTGAAAAGGAAACGATGATGTTCTTCAGAGGAAACAATGATGCTCTTTAGAAGTTCCTGGCTCAGAATTAAAACCTAATCCTGGTCTTGGAGTCAGCCCCTGTGCTAATAGCGAGTGCTTTATCACAGTAATTGCCAAGTGGATGTTCAAATAAGGCACCTTCTCACTAACTCTGAGGTGTCCAGATGTTTAAAATGGGTTTTGTAATTCTCATGCCTTTTTCCAAAGACATTAGGATCTACCTATTGTGTTTAAGTATTGTTCAATCTCTGCAAAGTTATTTTAGGTAACTAGAAGTCACTGTGGCATTATCTATACTTAGCTTTGCCTGCCCAGTGTCACTGTGAATAAAGCCATGAGGTACCTTGGTGCTCGATAATTAATTCAGTTTTCTTCCATCATTAAAGACTAAAGCTTCAGTCATTCATACACCTTAACTACAGACACAGTCAGTCATTGCTGCCACCATTATCAGCAATAATTATACAACATTGCTGTTTGTTGGCTTGCACAGAAACCAGGTGGCTCGGGAATGCTTCACCCTAAGGCTCTGTTTCAACATACAGTAAGTCATTTTTCAAACCCACATAGAAATTACAGACTGAAAGACAAAGCACTTTCAAGGCTGAGACAAAGAAGTGGCAGGAATGAAGGTATCCCTGTGTTTCCCATGAAGGAAGGAGGGCAAGGAGAGAGGCCTGGGGGAAGCCCATGGTAAAAGAGAAGGAATTGCTAAAGAAAGTGTTGATAGGGGGATGATGGTACAGGATTGAAATGTGAGAGCCAGACAGGGAACCAATGAAAATTAAATAAGTAGATGCCTCAGTCCTGCTTCCTCTAAAAATACACAGGACAAGCACAAGCAGAATAGCTACTACCTAACACTGTGATTAAGAAGCTGTGGCAAAGACGTTCAAAATCTTCTTCTAATCGCTTGTTACAAGAGAAACTTAAAGTCTGATTGAGAGTATTCTGTTTGCTACATTAATGGAGAGAGAGCTTTCCAGTTCTTCCATCAGCAGAGCATTATAAAGCATGTTGTGAGGAATTTCCAATGGGAATAGAAGTAGGCCAGCCAAAATGCTGTAAATAAAACATGAAGGAAAATAAAAACTCCACCACTTGAAGGACAAGATTTAATTTGCCTTCATTGTAACTGTGATATCAAGACTTCTTTAAAACAATGTTTTTCCTTTGCTTAATCATGCAAAATAGTTGCATTCGTTGTGGAAAGTGATAAAATAGGGTATTCCTTGTGTTTAAATCTAGACAAAGAGAATTTAATACACTGTTACACAATAGTTTAACAAGGTTTCTAAGCGTAGTATTTCAGTGATGAGAGTGGAAGTAAACCATATCAACCCGTAAGGTTCCAGAAAGAGCTAAGGGACGATAAGCTAAGGGGAAATAAGTTTTTCTTGACTCTCCCGGATGAAGATATGTAAAAAGCCGTTGTAAAGACTGGGCAGAATTCACCACTCTATGTTTATAAATCAGGAAAGTTATAGCATAGGTAATGTTTTCTCAGAAACATACAGTACTGGGTAAAGAAGTAAGACTGTCAAATAAAGGAGCTAAAATATATATTGATTTTACTAACAATAAATCACTTCCTTGAACATAAGTAGGTTGTGCGTAATGTCAATGATTTTGAAAAGAAGAAATTCGTTTCATTTGAAACTCAGATGATCTTTCTTAGCTTCTGAAATGTTTGTGAGTGCTGCTGATAGTGTTTTGCCACATACAAAGACTGGAAGTGCCTGAACTGACAAAGAAGACACCGGCTGCCTCTTTGTTGCTCCTGGTGCACAATAACTGAAGCCATGGAAAATATGTCTCCCTACAAATTGTCTTGTCAAAGGCACAGGCTCTTTTCTTTTTCAAAAGGTATAATTCACAAAATGCTTTTAAATGGTAGCTTTTCATTTCCATTCAAATTTAACTGACTCATCTGAAATAACTGTCTTCAAATAACAATTTATCTTCTTTCACAAATACAGAAAGCACTAATATTTTGTCTTGGTTTTAGTGTCCTAGTCCTCTGAAAATATTAAAGGAAAGGTTAAACTGAAACAACTACATGTCTATAAAATCCTAGTGAAATTCATCAGGAATGCTCATGTTTATCTGTAAATAGACTCCCAGACAATAATGTCTTTTTTATAAAATATCCTATCATTCAAGTATTATGCTAATATATATTGTGTCTCTTATTTATAAAAGAATTAGAGCTTACTATTTGATTTTAAAAGCAAGTAAACTTTTTTGCCATAATCATGAGATTGGAAAAAAAAGATTGCATTTTACAATACAAAAATTACTGTATAATAATTACAGAAAACTGAAATAACTGATTCTTTCTTTTCTTGGGCAAATTATTCTACTCAAGATTGAAAATGCAATAGGTTTTCCAGTATCCATTTTACCCAGTTCCCCCAGAAATTACCTTAGTACTAATTTGAAGTGTCATTCCCAAATCTCAATTTATTTATAAAACTAATCTCAATACCAAAAGGATATAATTCTTGGAATAGTCTTTGCAGTGTGAAAATCACAGAAAATAGGGTTAGAATACAAATAATACCCGTATCTGTAATCTCCTATTATCATGTCAATTATTAGGCATTAGCAAATGCAACTAGAATTTTATTCAGCTCATGTCTCCATTGCTCAGGGCTGTGCATCTGACATTTGTACATTTTGTCCATTTGTCTATAAGCTATTTAAATGTTTTTTGATACAAAGTGGTTTTTGGTTTGTTTTTTTTTTTTCTCAAAAAAAATGGAACATAAGTTATCTGACATTTTCTATAATAGCTATCAGATGTTTTGTAGTAAACAGATTATATTAAACAATCAGGGGTCTGAAAAACTCATCATCATGTCCATGAATACGGACAGAGCAGTAGACGTTCTAAATTTCAAACATCAAGGCACAGACACACGCTCTGCCAGCTGGCCATATCTGCCAAGAGAGAACATTTGCATTGTGACTGTGTATCAGATGTTAAAACAGGGAATCACCCAAACCCTTCAGTTTCCTTCTTGCCACAACTGATCCACTTCCTCACCCACCATTCTCCCATGAGGCCAGGGCATGCAGGAAGAGGAGTGAAGCAAACCACAGATGATGCTTTATGGTATGAAATAAGGGCAATACTGCCAGTGTTTTTCAAATCTTGTATTTTATGATGTATTTGGCACTACTTTGGTCTCTTCATGCCTGATAAACCAATAAACAAAAAAAACCAGGAAACAACTGGTTTGGTGGTCACCTTTATGCCTGTGGGGGCACTTCCCTGGTTTTGGAGCACTGTATGGCCTTGTGATTGTGGCCAATAACACATCTCAGCCCTGCTCTGAGATCCCTGGTGTTTCCAGGCATGCTTGATACACAGTCCTTCTGATCTGCTTGTGGGATGAACCAGTGTGATTGAGAAGACCATGTAGTCTTAACACGTTTTAGCCCATCCCACTTGCAGCTGATGGGAAAGAAAGAGAGCAAGCAACATCCTTCCTCAGCTGCCATATATAAGTCCTCTGAGCTCCGCAGAAGAGGGTGGGAGGTGCTACATGAGTCCTCTTCCTGCACAATGTCCTTGACAGCTTGAGTGAAAACGTGGGTGACAGGCTGTGAAAGACCCCAAACCTCAACCATTAAGGTCTCATTCAGTTGCCAGTCAAAGCTAGGAATTGCAGCTTACAAACTACAGACAGCTCGGACCACCTTCAAAAAACACCTGCTTGCAGCTGGGAATAACAATAAAAGTCATACAAATACTTTTCTGGAAGGCATGAACACTTTTTTTTCTTTCTTTTTTTCATTTTCTCTTTTTTACTATTTTTTTTTCAGTTTTCAAATTCCTTTGTCTAGATTAAGGGCATTTTTTTTGCTTCTGGTAACAGAAAAGTCCCACAGTTCCATACCAAGAATTAAGATTCAATCCTTAGGCTGTTCCAGGCTCAGCACACACAGATAAATGTGTTTATGGACTTTAGTGCAAAATACTAATGCATTTAAAAGTTGAATTCCATCTCTGGTGATTTTGTGAAATGGGGTGAGACTGCTGAATTAATGTCAGAAATAGTTCTTCACTGTTTATGTTAGTAAGGGTACCCATAATGATGTAAATACACTTAACAGCATTTCCCCTTTCTTTCTGTTAAAAAAAAAAGCTTTGTGAGAAGTTACTTTTAACTTTGAGATATCATGATTGCTTTTGATTTGTTTTCTTCATTTTCCAGTCCAACATCATATTTTACATTCCTGGTGAAATTACTAGTCAACTTTAGCTATCTTGACGATACAACATCAGATGAAATGACTAATATCACTGTAGAAATAAAATGTTTTCTTTCAGGAATATATTGTCATTACCATGAGAAATGGCATTTGCAAGCAGGAGTCTCAAGAAAATGTAAGTAAATGCATGTCACTTTATCCTTATTTAAAGCTTTCTTTGATTTTTTTTTTCCAGCTGACCACAGCTTATCTTTGAGATAAGACATAAGAAAGCTTTTAAATTGAGAAAATACATTATTGCTAAGCTTCATTGAGACTGTAAGTGGGGAAATAATTGTCATTTGATCATGCTGTTCATAAGAGAACTATAAATCTTGCATATTTTACAAGATCCAATTTAATTAAAAAAATGAATAACACTTGTGAAAATCAAGATACGTATCTCATAATTCCTTTCTTTAACGGTCCGTTTTGGTTTATTTCCTCTTTCCTTATCATATTTGCCTCAGATTTTTCCATAAGCGCTAGAAATTTTTTTTTTGTCCTATTACTTTTTCATTTGCCTCCTTATTCTCTGATACTGTGCCCTTATTTGTTGGCATGATCTCTCTCCCACTTGTAAAGCAAAAGGGCTATTAGCTAGCCTGCATATCAGCCCAGTAGCTGATGAACTGGAAGTCACAATAAAATGATTTTGTAAAGGGCAGAGTTGGCTTTCACAGGTACACGTGGAGACAAATGCAGAGAAAGACAGAAGCACCTTGAGGCACTAGACTGATACATAAAATGTTACATCTGATGCTGAATATGAATTGTGTGCATTAAGAAATGCTGTTCCCTGCAATATGACTAATTTTTTGTCTGTGAATAAATATGGGGATCTTAATGATGCATTCTTGGGGTTTGAGAAATACAGACAAACTTGAAAAACACCATCAAAATAAGTGAGATAGAGAAGTCTTTAATTCTCTCCCTATCTCTCGCTCTTTACACAGTGTCTGGGAGCTTGCTTTGCAGAAATTCAAATTAACTTACATGTGCATTTAATTGCAAACAAAACCTGTGGAATTTTTTAATGCAAATCTAGACCTCCACCTCATTTCTAGCAAATGTAATCAAAACCCAGTAGTATTCTACCAAAACTAATCTAGCTTTATTCCACTTTCAAGATCAAAATATAAAAGGCACATAAAGGAATAGACATGATCAAAATCAGTACTTCCTGCAAATTGTTCTTTTGCAAGACTTCCATTGTGATTGAAACAAAGGGGTTTGATTTGCACCTACTGGAGAAGAGCACATGAATTTAAAATCTTCACTACACCTGTTTGAACCAGTTGAGTCATACTCTGGTACTCATGCGCAGGCATGCTCTGCAGTCACCAGCACACCTCCCATCAAAGGCCCTGCAGAGCACACAAGGATACTGTCGTGAAACAGCTAGTGAAACTGGGGCGTGCCAAGAGCTTGCATAGATACATGCTCCACCTGCTGCTGTCTTTACCATTGCTTCCCTCTCTCACAGGCACAGCAAGAGAACTTTTTAATTCCCAGACTAAACTCTGACCTCCCTGTTGATCTCAGCAGAGCTACGAGACAAAGAGGCAAGGGCAGTAAGTCTCTGCTAGTGGGTGAAGTTACTGCTCTATTTCCTTCAAGAAAGTACCATCTGCTCTTTTAAGAAAGAAACACTGTAGCTTATTATGATGCCATAAACTTAATTTCACCTAAAGTCTTGATATGCTGTATAGACCAACAGTACATACAGAGGATATCATGCTGCTACCAAGCTGTGCATGATCTACTTGCAATGAATGACTGGAGCTAGAAACAGACCAAAAAATGTAATGCCCGGGCAATTCAAGGATAAACAACATGTCCCTGGTGATTCATGCAATACCTTTGCCAAATGTTTCATCTAATATGGAACAAAATCTTTGGAAAAAAAATCACTCTTTCCTTTTCTCCTGTAACACAGTCACCTTGAGGCTCCTCTCAGAAAACCCTGTGTTACCCTGCAATGCCTCCCCTTCCCCAGCACAGCTGAGGGATTCTGGAGGTGCTTTTCATCACCAGCTCACATGGTAGCATGCTGGACTAAAGGTTTAGTTACCTCACCACTGGATTCTAGTGCCATTTTAGATGCTATACAGTATCCGAGAGGTCTGCATGGGGCTGAAAGACAAGGCATGGGATTCCCAGGGATACTGCACCAAAAGGGTGCAGCACCTTCATGGGTAGTACCTTAAATGCAAGTAGTCATCCTGAGATGGCAGCCCTCACATTAGAATAGCATGCATCTGCTGTAATACTAAGATAGCTAAATTTGCTGCTAAGTAGCAAGCAGGGATGTTCTTACAACCAGTAGCAAAACAGGTACCCTGTGTGCAAGGTAATTGTCATCATTTTCAATGTCTAACATCAGGCAGGCTTCAGTGATGCATTGTGGAAAAAACACTCAATAAGTCCTGAAATATATTGGAACCCTCATACTGACAGTGAAAGCCAGGGAAAAACATGCACTCCCAGTAACAGTGGAAGTACTTAATGCTGCAAAATAAACTTGTCATCATTTCACACAGAAGATGTAATACACATCTCATGTCTCAAAGAGCACTCGCTACATAAAATGCCCCGTCTCTCCTGCTAGAGGCCAAACTGTCCATTCGAGTCCAGAAACTGCAGAGAAAGTACCTGCTGCCCTCAATAGAAATGTGACAATATCACAACCCAGCAGCCTAGAGATTGGCCTGATACCACTAAACAATATTGTCATTACCTGTGGCACTCTTTCCAAGTCTGGGTTGTTGAACCTTTGTGAAACTTTCCTCATATTAAACCTGTTGTTCCAAAAACCACAAACACAAGACATGGCAAAGACAGATGGTGAAGTACACTAGAAGTAAACAAGTTCAGTACTCTAGAACTCATGGCCAGTACCCAGCTCCTTTTTATTAGGTAAGACTTCCTAAACTTCAGTCTTCATGAGTGGCACAAGAGGAAGATCAGCAAAAAAAACGCCATTTGATCTTGATGCCCCATAATTTGTTCCTTGGAAGGACCATTTCAGACTAGCTCAGGGTTGTCCTCAGGTACTGAATGCCCATTAGCACCTGGAGTGTGGTAGGTGCAAAACTTAACTGCACATTTCAGTTCAGTTTTCGCTGAAATTAATCCAGTGCATGTTCATCAAAATCACCCCATGATGCAAATCAAAGCACAGCAAGTGGGGACAACCTGGGGATTCACTTTGGGCCAGAAGCCCATTTCTAAGCTCAGATGCCAACTTTCAGAGGGACATTCTCAGCTGAGAGCTCATCTCTCCAAGGGTTGCATGAAACCTCACTGTCTTTAGAGGGCTGCCTCAGCTGCCTGTCCTCTCTGGGGAGCTGGAAGCTTTCTTCACACCAGTGGCCTGTTGGCAGAAAGGTTTTAATCCGGTAAATAAACCATTTTCTGATGAAACCTATGCTGCCCAGAAATATCAATTCTACAGCGAGGAAGAAAACAATAGACCCAAATCTCTGCAGGCTCTAGTGAGAAAAAGTGATTTTACTTCCTCTTCACCAAAGTACTTGAAATTTTTGGTTGTATTTTAAGACTTTCTCTTCAGAATGTCCAAAATAAAACTGGCACAGAAGTAGACATGGGAGAAGACCCTTCTGCTCCTCAATGCCTCTGAAGGGCAGAGAAGGTTGGGAAGTTAACCACAGGTTGGGTACCAATGACTTGCTCCCAGAAAGTCTGCCTTTTTTTGGTATTCTTGGCTGCTCCTAACTGTAGTAACTGATCAGAGAAACTACATAATTCTGACAAGCAATTCATCCTATCTGAATGGCAGGTATTCAGACTAGAGAGGATCTATTTGTGCCCATTCACATCCTCATTCAAAAGCATTCTTCATCTCTAAAAGGCATTCTTGATAAAATCATTAAAAAGCAAATAATCAATGTGTAAGACATTTACTTCAAAGCTCAATCAAAACTACAGAAGCAGGTAAATTATTTGAACATTTACGTCCATCTCATTTGTTATTTGCACTTATTTCTGGCTCCAGAAGTAACTTTGAAACTGAGCTTTTAAGGGACACCTTCTCCTGAAAGAAATCAAGTTTCTTGTAAATTTTTGTTCAACTGCTCACTCTAAACTGAGGTTAGACCAAGCTCTTCCTTGAGGATTAGGGACACATCTCCCTCATAAAATGAAGCACTGAGGGTAATATTCATGAGCTACTGCACCTCTTCTGAGCAAGGAGCAGTCTCACAGAGCTCTCAGGATTTGCTAAGAGAACATCTTCAGAGAATGCCTTACGTAGACTGTCATAAACTAATTTTTACAAAGGACTTTTCAGATGAAAATCAATTTTCAAATATTAAGTGTTATGGGTCACTCTGAAGCAAGGAGCACTCAAATCCAGGAGCGGGGAAGAAGGCTGTAAAATCCTGAATGCAAACCTGAGTTAAAGAGAAAAAAACTGTTTTGGAAAAGAGTGATGGGAGGTAACTAATACAGTTTCTGTAGTAACTGCTCACAGATCTGAGTACAAAGGGAAAGTGGAGAAGGAAAGAAAAATGAAAGAAAACTGCAGTCAGTTAAGCCTTGCAGAGAAAAGATAAGGGCAGCAGAAAAGAAGAATGATTTAATGCTAGCTAAAGTGATTATAGAGAACAAAAGGTCTTTTATAAATCTACTGCATCTGTGAAGGGGAAAGAAATGCCAGTGAGAAATTATGACTGTTAATAAATAAGGAGAGAAACAATACGAAAAGATTGCTGTAAAGTGGCTGAGCACATGATTGCTATCTTAAAAATCCCAAATCATCGATAGAAAAATATTTTTCCAAGAGGTACGGGCAATTAAGAAATTAGCAGGTTCTCGTAAACCTTACTTCCAGTAAATGGAAAAAAAAAAATGTAGAAGGCACCAGTAAAAAGCCTCACTTATGCCAGTGTCTTAATAGTTTCATCAAGGAACTCTTTCTGACTGAGTGGCTTTTTTTAGCTCGACCAAACTGGACAGTATTCATAGAGCAATAATACTGGTTTGGTTTAAATCCTTTGGCATAGCAGAAAACAAAAACAAAAACCAAAAAACCCCACAACCCTAAACATACAAATCAAGAAAAAAACATTAGGTTGTCAACAGGTAATACTCAATGTGATCTTGTCTCCAACAAACTCTGTTATCACTGTAAAACACAATCAGTTTTCAGCAAGAGTCCTGTAGAACCTATCATTGAAGTCTTTTAAAACAGGTCTTTCAATATAGATCAAAACTAAACCGAAGGAGTAAGTTTGCATTTAATTTAATACTAGAAATCCAAAACGTTAACGGTTTCAAAGATTCATCTACCCCTGTAAGCTCAGGTGATGCTCTCCCTGGCACAGCAAGCATGGTGCCACATCCAAAAGCCATGATCTGACCAGGTTTGTGTCTGCCACTTGGTAGCCAGATGTTATAGCAGACTAAAGCACCCTGGGGATTCCCCCATCCAGCAGAGACACACTGCCTGTGCTGCTTCTGCTGACTCTCTGGTTGTGCCAAGTGTGCCAAGGCACCAGCACCCACTGTCCACCTTGCAACAGCTCTGCTAAGCCTTCTCCTCTGCAAGTCATGCACTGCGGGATTTGCAGATACAGTGCAGAATATACAGCTCAATATATCCTTACATGATGCCTCTCGGGCAGCAAAAGATACGAGTAGTTACCAGCAAAACATGGAAAGTGCAGGTGACTATTGCAGACCCTTTACTGAAGCAAGATAATAGGAAAACGTCAGGAAAATCAGCAGCTTTCTCTCTGACTTTCACCTATTCATGCAAAAAGACCAAATATATTAGAAATTACTTACAGGTGTTAAGATTCTGCCCACAAAGGGAAAGATAATGTGACCAAAAAAGATAATAAAAGAATATAAAAATATTTATTTTAGCTCAATTTAACAATCATCTGTAACTAAAATCTGATTTGTAAATGCAAATAGAACAAACTATAAGACATACAGAGTGATTAACATATTTCAAAGCATATGGGAAGCCATTCATCACTGAAATAAAAGGCTCAGATGTGGCAGTGGTGTCCTGGGCCAGAACTCAGTGGAGACAATGGGGAAATCAGCTTTGTCCTAGAGATGACCAAATACTCTGGAGTCAGAATAACCCCTGACATTTGTATGCCTGAATTGCCATGATTAATTATTAAAACTCCTCCCCAGGGCTCCCAGCACACCTTGACCACAAGGACCTGCCAAGCAGTGGCAGAATAGTGATGAACAAGGTGATGAGGGCAAGCCTGTGAGGTGCCTCTAGTCAAGGCATGGGAGAAAGAGCAGGAAAGAAGTAGTCTTTCTTCCTTCGTCTGTGCAAAAAAGCAGCAAGGATTCTTATGAATGGATATAATCAACAACATCAAGTCAAGGCCCTTTCATCTGAGGTCAAGGGGAGAAGAAGTGTGCAAGCAGCAACAGTGTCTGAGCAGAAAGAGACAGGAGTAGGATAAAAAGAAAGGGAACCTGTTTGGCTAGGGGAAGAGTTATGGGAGGCCTGAAGACAAAAGAACAAGAAATTTAACTAGACAAGGGTGTCAGCACAAGGATTCTGAGACAGAGGTAATAAGGTCATCATGACAGAAAGGGAATTTTGATGGCTGCCTTTCACAGGGCTTGGAGTAGGAGGTAGAGGTGTCAGCAGGGATTACAATAGGCAAAACAGGAGGCAACACATAGATCATGTTTCCTCTATTGCAATAGGGACAAAAGGCTAGCCAGGGTAAATGATTTTCAGGAGTAATTATAAGGATTTAAACAGACCCTAAATGTTTAGGCCACAGAGGTGGTGCTAACGATGCAGAGTTGCAGATCTAACACTAGCAGAAGAGACAAAGGGAGATTCATTGTGCTTCCTGAAATTAGCTTTGGGGAGGTGATTGTGCTTAGGAAATAGTAATAACAAAGAGAAGCCCACACCCACACCAAGTCTAACAGACCAACATATATGGTTACAACAGGCTGCCCATAAAGGCTCCTACAAAATTCTACAAGAAGCCCATTGACAAACCCTTGCTCTTCACCCATACACTTGTGCTTCTGCTGCTGTCACTTCAAGAAAGAGCATAAGCTGAAAGTGCTGAAGAACAGTAGATGAAAGACTCTAGATGGGAAAGAAAATTCAGGTAAGAGTAAGGATACTTGATGAGAAAAAGCAGAAAGAAAAGAAAAAAAAAGGGAAAAAAGAAAGCAAATTGAGTGGAGAGTCATCAGAGAGTCTGATCTGGAGACCATCAAAATATAAAGCTCACGTACAGCTGGCTGGAGACAGGGGGGTAGATGGACAATTGACCAGAAGATCCTGCATGAAGAAAGAGAGCAGAAAAGGAAAGTGGGGGGTGGGGGCAGGGACAAGGTAAAGCAAGAGAAAGTTAAAAAAAGACCATACTCTGAAAATACATTTTTTTTAAGCAAAGGCATGTATTACAATGAGTCTAAGCTACCACAGTGAAGCAACTGATAACAGGTCCAAGCTTAGTGCAGGCTGTTTGTCCACATCATTAGAAACCTCAGTGAGAGAAACTCACAAAGAAGAATGCAGAAAAATTACGTGTTTGAACAAAGTAAGAGGGGAAAAGTGAGGCAGCTATCAGGGTATCAGAGACCAAAAGGACTCAGAACCAAAAGGACTATTTGTGGGGAGGGAAAGGGGAGTTTTGAGGACAAAAGGAACCGGTGCCTGCTCTGAAGAAAGGCATGCAGACATATGACCCGAGTCTGCAGAAGACAAGCTGTGACAGAAAAAAGCAGAAAAAGCAAGAAAGTATTTTCAGTAACTTGTCCCTGGGTGGTCCTGAGATTTCTTCCGAGGAGGCACGTGGCTGACATATATACCAGGCACGAGACAGAGATGGATGCTTTGAATAAACAGTGCTGAGGCAGGCAAATGGTAGCCCAGGGTTAAAGACAAACTGGACAGAAATGAGAAGAGAATTAACGAGAGCAGTGAGAGGAAGTAGGGGGCTGGGAGTGAGGTGCCTGAGATTTTGACAGACGGGAGGTCACAGAAAGGCCAGGTGAGGATGGGGGGCCAGGAAGGCGACGAATGGTTTCTAAAGAAAGGTGATGGTGGTCAGATGGAAGGAACTGGGGTAGTGGGAGGTCAGAGAGAGACTGCCTTCCCATCCCAGAGGGTGGAATGGGGGGGTGTAAATGTGTCATTTTCTCAGTATTTCATGACCCTGTGTCAAAGGGCAGGATCCTTAATAGCACAAGCATTAAAACATGTGACAGGCTGAGGTTTTATACAGTGTGGTTTTTTTTAATCTCCCAGGCCAAAATAAACATCTACATCTTACATCTTTATTTTTTTGCCATGATTTATAATAAAGCTGCATATAAAAAAACCAAACCAAACCAAAACAAACATTTAAGCAAGTTTATGGCAAAGTAAATAGATACAGACTCCCTTAATAGATAGAAATATCATAGCACTCCAAATACCTTTAAGTGTTGGTGTAAACAAGAGTAACTTGATTTTAAACTATCATCATTTTTGGTGTTTATTGTTGTATTTTCTGGTTTTATTGCCTTTCTATTGTATTCCTTAGAAAGCGTATCACTTGCCCTGAAATTTAGTATCTACTCACTTAGCACTCTTTTCCTACAACAAAGATGGATTGGTACTTACCAATAGCTTGGTAAGATTTGGATTCTGCACACAGCCTCCTAGTTACTTTATTTATAAAGACAGTGGTTGATATGGATACGAGGTAGTCCTCTGGCTGAGGGCCAGTGTAGGTGTGATGCACAGCAACATGATCAGGAGGACACTCCCAAGCTCAGCTGATAAGTAGGAGAGATTTCAAATACTTGTAACTTGATAAAGCAGTGCTTAAACTAACTATGGGATACAAAGAAACCTATTAGAATTAGCTTCAGGAAGATACTGTGTTTAGTTATTATCCCCCAGTTCAAGAGGGAGAGGGAAACACTAGAGAGAGGCTAGGAAGAGACTGGAACATCTCTCTTATGAGGAAAGGCTGAGAGACCTGAGGCTGTTTAGTCTGGAGAAGACTGAGGGGTTCTTATCAATGTTTACAAATATCTGAAGGGTGGGTGTCAAGTAGAAGGGGCCAGTCTCTTTTCAGAGGTGCCCTGTGATAGGATAAAGGGTAATGGTAGCAAGGTGAAACACAGGAAGTTCCACCTCCACGTGAGGAAAAACTTCTTCCCTGTGAGAGTGACAGAGCCTGGAACAGGCTGCTCAGAGAGGTTGTGGAGTCTCCTTCTCTAGAGGTTTTCAGGACCCACCTGGATCTGTTCCTGTGTGACCTGCCATAGGTGATCCTGCTCTAGCATGGGGGCTGAATTTGATGATCTCCACAGGTCCCTCCCAACCCCTATCATTCTATCATATAGAAAACACATTAATAGCTGCCTTTTTCTTCACACAGTTTTTGTTTGTAGTGCTATTTTAAGGTTGAGATTTAACCTTTAAAGCCTTGCCTTTAAATGCTGGCTGGTAAAAAACTAAGCACTTTAGATTGCAAATTCACAGAATGGTTTTATAAATGCTCTTATTTAGTGAAAATTAATTGCTGAATTTCTCTGGCAGTCCCCTCTGGCCTTTTTCTCACAGTTATTCCATTTTTTGAGCCTCACTCACCACCTTCCCAAGAACTAGCACACAGACATTCAATTCTGCAAATAATGAATATGTGACAATAAAGTAACATGTTAGCATCCTAAGTCTCCCTGATGCATGTTGCTTGGACAGAAAGGGAAGATGCTGATCAGGGACTTCATGGTTGTATTTTGCCTTCTCATACACTTCCATGAGTTGGACTCCTCTTTCCTAACATCTTGGCAGTTGTCTTGTCTGTGCTGGAAGAACTGCACCATCTACAGAAACCCACCACTGCGAGCACTCGCCATTTCTTATCAAATTCGTACATGGGAAGAGCTGTGCCTCCTACCTGAAAACTTTGTTCCCTCAGAAGTATACGTTTCCCTCTCAAGATGTCAGCTGAATTATTAGGCCTATTTATAGATAAGTAAGACGGACAGCGGATGGCCTGCGCAGACTAGGGTTTCAGGCATGCTGCAACCCAGTCTTTGACTCCACTAACAATGACCAGGAACAGCTATCTGCTCCCTGGAACAAACTTTTCTGAATCTTCTACATTAATAAGTGCAGCAGCACCACTAGCTGAGAAGTATTGATTAGAAATCTTGATGGATTATTGTAGCTTTGATCAAGCCAGAGGAAGCCCCATGGTGAGGCAGTGGCACTGCTGGGAACTGAACCGATTCTGGCAGGTTCTTCCCTCCTCTGAATCACAGATGACTCTTATCATCTTCCCAGGTGCCCAGGAAGTTCTTGCATAGTTTTTCCTGCCATTAAAATTCTCCAGAATAGTCTGTTTATTGAATGGAGAGTTTTAAACATCTTTACTAGAAGTCTCCTAAAAGTAGCTGTTAATTTTAATGTAAAGAACCTCCTGTCTCACACAACTAAACTTTTTTTTGAAAAGCCACAGTGAATAGGCATAAGGAAGGAAAGAACAAAACCTTTTGAACAATAGTGGTCAATTTTTAAAGTAGAAATGAAAATGCTAATTCGAGCACAGTGTCTTTCTTTTTATTGTTACTGCACTTACACACAAACCCCCTAAATTATAACTTGTATACAGGGGAGGCATTCATAATTAACTTATTTTCCTGACAGGAATATTGTTGTCTATTATCTAAATATTCACTTAAGACTAATTTCTCTGTGCCGTATGGTATACTACTGTAAATTGATACAGAAGACTGGGGAGGGTGGGGCTCAAAGGAGGCTAATAGCCACTTTTTTATTATGTGGAACAAAGGGAAGAGCTGATCTGGTTCATCATTTCAGCTGGCTTTTGTATTATTTTTTTTTAGGAGAATCATAATTACCACTTAGAGGAAGACAGTTGTATAATGGAGAATACTCATTTCACAGTCTTATTCCTTTCAGAGACTCTTTCTGGCATCACAAGTCTCAGACTGCTCTAAAAAGACCCTAAGGAGTTCATTTATTTACCATCAAAGATAAAGGAAAAAAGCCAGAGAAGCAAAAGTCAATTTTTGCTTAAAGGGAATAACAAGTTGGTTCTTCAGATTTGCAAGACCAGAGCACAAAGACCCTTGTCACCCTATGCTCCATCTCAGATGTGGCCTATAAAAGAGAAACTAGGGATAAAGGACTTATGCAGGTAAGTAGCTAACAAAAAAAAAAAAAAAAAAAGTCGTAATTAAGCTGACTTGTGCCACTCTCTTTGCAGTTATGTGCAGTAAAAAAATATCCCAAACAGTGGGCTTGAAGCTACTCCTCTACCCTCCCATCTCAAGTGTAACAGTTCATGTGATACTCCAGCCCTGGAGATATTTAATGCCACTGACAGCGACCAGGACAGGAGCTGATTGGAAAATCTATTTCCCCAATTTTGGACATTCTCCAGTTTCCAGAAATAAGAGTACACATTTCCTGCTACTGTGAGACTGGTGAGGAAAGTAGGTTTCATGAAGAAAGAGGACAGCGAAGAAAAACTGCAGCATTATCCACTATTGCCGGTCTTAAGCTTATAAAAGTGTTGAGGCAGGCTCTCCATATCACAGTCAAACTAATGAAATGTTGTTTGGAGCTATGAATTCAAGTTCCCCGCATTTGTTTTTGGATTTCTGTGTTCCCAAAGTTTCCCTTGGCCATAACTGACCATCTTATTTGATCACTTGCTTCTAAGAGTAAGACTTTCAAAATCGCCTTAGTACAAACCTTCTCAGCATCACAAAGCTAGTTTCCTTTTCCAGTGACAGAAGAGGCAACCAAGGAGGTTCTAACATCTGAGGAGGAAGTGCCTGTGTTGTACTTACAGCAAGAAGACTTGGTGAGGCTGTCTCAAGCTAGTTTAGTCCATGTTTTTAGGGACCATATACTGAATTTTCCAGCCTCTTCTGAGGGGTGGTTTTTGGAAGTCTTGACAGGGTGGTGTTTGCTGACTAGAAAAGACTTATTCAAACATAAATGTGAAAGTTAAGATGTGAGGTCCATATAGTACCCAACTACTAAAGTCATGAAGAAATTCAGATAGGTTGTTGACATTTGTTGGAAGCAGCTGAAAACCTTTTCTCATAAAGTTTAGGAGATACATTACCTTGCTGGGAGATTTATTCACTTCAATTGCAGGGAAAGGCTGGATGTTTTTGTTTCTGTCCTTGCTGCCTGAGGAGGCATCCATGCTACACCATATTTTCTAGATGTATCTGGTTAGTTATGTTTCTTCATGCTGTGTCTTAATGTGTGGACTTCAATGTTCTGCTATCATCTCCTTCTCATTTAGACTGATGATACCTTCACTATCACTTTCCTGAACATGCTGGAGACTTCTGCAGGAAATACCGATTTTTCTCAGCTGAAACCAACGTGATGGCAAGGCTTTGGTTACCCCCCTACACCATGATTATTGTACATCATGTACTAGATCCTACAACAGAGATGTTGATTTGCATATGGAACGTGCAAAGCTGGGCCCATTTGATTTCCAGACAGTTGAACAAGTTTTGCTGTTGTTTAACAAAACCTATTCAAATTCTGGGAAAATTCACAGTGGCCTCTGATCTGGCCCTCCCTTGGCATGCAGGACTGGCTCAATTTGCTGAGGCAGGAGAGCCCTGGAGAGTAATCTCCCTTCTCTCTGGCAGAATGAAAACTAAGGACGGGACAAGCTAATCAGGAGAGATGAGTAATAGATGCAGCTCATAAGTAATACCACATAGTAATACCACATCATACACACTTAACTTAAGTTATATAACAATTGATGTTGTTCTTGGGTAGCATCACACAACAGCAGATGGCCAATGAAATGAGTACACTGTCATCTTTGTTTCTTCATTTATTTTTATTATTGTGAATCGATGGTTTTATGACAGACAGCAGACTTGATACTATTATGTGGTGAGATTACTCTTTCTTCCTATCTCTGTTGATAAATAGATTTTGCAAAGCACTTCATTTAGAATTACTTCTAAAAATCATGCACGGGTATCTGTGACAGATACTTACAAATCCACAGTAGTTGTAAATCAGGGACTGTGATTTCTGTGAGGATATTTTCAGTGAGATGCTCAGATACCTATAGTCAGGCTAACATCATTCAACACTTTTCTCAATGGTGTGAGACAAAACATTGCCTTTTTTCTGAATAAAATTCACAAGCCATACAGCAGATGAAAGAGTGCACAATGATGGAGACAGGCTGACCTGCAGAGGGATCTGTTTTGCTTGGTAGCTTAGGCTTGCTTGAACTCCCAAAGGGCTTTTAGTACCACAATACCAAGTCATGGCAATGGCAAGAAAACGAGAAAGAAAAAAAAGCATTGTTCATGTCTACAGAACAAGGAGCTTTGTCATGGTAAAACTGCCTCACAAAAGGATTTAGAGGTCACCAAAATGAATTTGAAACCTGTAGCTAACAGGAACTGACACTCCTGTTCCCACTTCCCCCGAAAAGGAAAACCTTGTTAGAAGTCTACTAAGAGACTGGGGACGCGTAATTAAACCAAAATCTGTACAAGCCCTGCTTAAGTGATTCTGAGTTGTTTAGCTTATGCATTGTTTCCTAAATCAAAAGCCATGAAGATCTTCTAGACTTACAACTTATCTGGCTGCCCCCCTGGGCAGCACTGGCCACAGCCATGTCCACAGCAACCACTGCTCCAGCCTGTGCACTGCTTGGAAAATCATCTTGCTGTGGTTAACAAGTATTTTCTAGGGGAGGATCACATCTGACACTTTGAAATACTGGTGAAACAGTCCTTGAAACATCCTCATTCTCAGGCTTACTCCAGCTCAGCAATACTGACTGAAACAACTATTGGTTCCCTGTCTGAAAATTAGCATTAGGTACAGTTTAATATTCTCCCCAGTTACTGTTGTGTTCTCCTTCTCATTATTTCTTGATATACATGTACCTTTTGATGAATTCAGAAGAAAATATTTATTGAATGTTTCCTAAAGTTGAGCACTTTTCTGTATGACTACTGGTGATTTTCCAACTCTTTCTATGTAGTAATGAAAAAATACCTTTGTTAAAGTTTGTTTTTTTCATCCTACTGTGTCTTGAAAATATTCTGTGTTGTTCTTACCTCTGCTGGGCATTGTTTTGTTCTCATTTCTCTCCTCTTGCTTCCCTTTTCAACCCACCACTCTTCCTAACATTGAATTTATATCAATATTCTCTTTTTTCATTTCATAACTATATGCACATGTACATATACACTTACATATATGTATATACACACACACAAAACCACACTGGACTAGGTGACCTCTGGAGATGTCTTGTAACATAAATATTCCATGACTCTATGTTTCTGAACACACACACATATAAATAAAAAAATATAAATGGACCTGGTGTGTGTGTGGAAACTTTAATTTAACTTTGCTTCTCTACCCCCTGCTCCAGACTGTGGATGGATAAGTATACTCGAGCATTTAGTACTTGGAATTTAAACTTTAATACAATATACATGCTCAATGAAAATAGTTCTTCCTCAGGCCCTTTTAAAAGCCTCAGTACCTATATACAAATACACTATCCTCAGAATTACCTGCTTTTATCATATTAGTAATGTGCAAACAAAAAATTATTTGTACCTCACCAACAACTATTTTGTGAAGAGTTCCCTTTTTACTATAAAGGGCAGCTTTCCTTTGCCCCAGACACCAGTACGCAGGGACACTGCCCTTGGTTTTCAAGGAGAAGAGACATCAAAGCCCTGCTTTACATGGACTCTTCAGCCACATCGATGACATTTTCCAGACATATGCATGGCTGCACAGTTCCCCGAATCAAGTGCCTCTCCTTTCTGTCATTGCCAGGATGAGCCAAAGTGGAGGAGACCCACAGCACCCTGCTTCCTTCCAGTCCTCTCGCCAGTGCCCTGGCCATGCTGTCATGCTGGTTCCCCCTCCTGAAGCTCTTGCCTGGCCAGAGGCCACCACCTCCTGCCTTGGCTCCTCACCCAGAGCCGGCCCACATCACCCCAGATCTGCTCCCCAGAAGGTACTACTGGGCCCCAAAACCTGAACAGCGAAGCATGACTTGGAGGTTTGTGAAGGCTTTTCTTAGGCAATTAAATGCTATCACCCAATGCCTAGGACTAGTAGCAGAAGTACTCAGTGAAAAGGATAGAGCAAAAGACATTAGTGGTTAGAAATTTCAAGGACAAAGCTCCCACATGCATTTCTTGAAATTTGGCTGCTTACGTTAGAACAAAGCTTCGCATATACACTAAGCATAGCTACTTGGAGAGGGTCTGCCATCACATCCCCCAGAGCAGTCTGGTGGTCAGTAACAGTGGAGCTTGGGACAACACCTACACACACCAACAGACATTGAAGACCACTCCTGTCTCGGTCATCAATGGTCATATCATTTCTGGCATCAAGGTCTAGTGGCCTCTCTCTCAGCCTGAAGCTCAGGAGCTGAGCTGGTTACGTTGTATACAAATACCTCAGCAGAAAGATTGCTCCTGACAATAGAGAGCGCTTTAATTTAGGAAACAAAAGAACAACAAGGTTTGGCGGCTGGAAGCAGAAGGTTGAATAAATTCAAAGCTGCAATGTGGAGTGCATTTCTTTCATACTGAGGAAGACTAATCACTGTAGCAATGTATCCGGGGATCTGGCAGATGCTCTGCCTTTTTAGGTCTTTAAGAATCAACCTTGGAATTTCTTCCTAAAATCCATATTTTATCTCAGCCAGAAATTACAGACTTTATATGGGATTATTGCATGACCATCTAGATCACATGCATGCAGAGGTTAGGCTACATGCTCATAGCAGTCCCTTCCGGCCCTAAAATTAAACTTCAGGTATTTCCCCTCCCATTTTACATTTTGTGATGATCTGAAAACATAATTTCTCTTGGCTTGAAAAAGGTAATACACACACCCACCTGCTTCGAACACATTTAATGAAGGCTTATGTTTGTAAACCAGCCTTAATCTGAATTATATTATATAAAAGCTGTTCAATATTCAAATATTCAAATGCTATTATTTGCAGGAGAATTTTGCAACTCTGCCATGTTTCCATTTCACTGTATATTTTCAGTGATCGTATTTAAAAGACTAACTGCAGAAACCCCAGCTTTAAAGTATTATCCTCAGTGAGACTAAGGTAGAAGAAATACATAAAATCTTTCAAATTCCCTTTGAATTTGTCTTTAAAGAGATAAAATAACAAAATAATATTAAGCAGACTTTCAAAGACAGAAAAACACTCTTCTTCCACAATTAGTTTTACAATGTCATTTGAAAACCAAGTACCCTATAAAAATGCTTCATATGCTTTTTGCAATACTTTCATTTATGTAATCATACATTTAACACAATCTGCAAGTATATCATACAGTGAGTATCCTTCTACATTTTCCTTTCTACATATTCCACTGACAACAGAATTAATCTAATACTTATATATCAAACACAATGATTTATATCAACTGGATCTATATGTTAATTATCCATTAAATATAAGGTTGCCAGATTGCTGTGCAATGTAATTTCTGTAAAAATATATTTCCCCCCCGAAGTAGTGAGTAGACTGGCCATTTGTTACATCATGAAATAATAACATTACAAGGAAGACTTAGAAGAAAAGGGATGCTTTACTACACATATTTCTAAATTGATCCAGCAAGTATTTTGATCTAGTAAGTGTTTGCCTATTTTTTTTCCTAAATTACCATTTTTTCTAAAGAAAGCATTTGCATTTCTTGCTAAGAAAACATTTTTAGGCAAGTCCTCTGTGGATATTTGCCACAACAGAATTAAATGTACAAATTGCAGTGCCTACGTTTTTTCCCCCTTCATACTCTCTGTACAAGAAAGCAAGTTTAGTACTTTGTAAAAAATTTAGACAATAACATCTAAATCTCCCATCACAAACATGAGCTACTGAAGTATTGATTGGTTTTATTTTACAGTGTGGGATCATATTTTGATCCAAACCTGTCTTTGAAATCTACCCCTTCTGGTAATCCTATCACCCCTCAAAAGGGATACTGGAAAAGGGAAGATCGGTGATTTTTGTGGTCTGTGGGCAGGCTGATGGTTTGGGGTAGAATAGGAGGATATTCAAAGCCCCGTTAGAGAAGTGCCCTCAGGGCGTGTGTGTGTCTGTCCATTTAACCCCTGGAGGACTGAGGCACTTTTCTGTGCTCTCCAATATTAAGGTTTAGACTGATACAAATTTTGACTTTGTACTTTGAAAGCACTGGCAGAGCACTCAGAGTGTAGGAACAGGCGCGCCTTAATTTCTGTTAGAAATAGTAGGAAAACTTGCCAAACTCATTGCTAAAATCTTCATTGAAACTGGTCTTAAGAAAGAAATCTGTTTGCCTACTGCTGCACCCAGATAGAGCCTGTTATTTATACTTGTACCAAACAATGCTGAGCGGGCAGAGAACAACAACATCTCCATAATTAAGAATCTTTATCTCCAAGACACAGCTACTCAAACGATGGATTCCAAAGTGGATCAAAAGTGAGTCAAATTTGTCTGGACTTCTCTGAGGTCTGGACCAGCAAGAGGGAGAGATATTAATGCTTATTTGCTCACACACGAAACGTGCTTAAGGAGGCTGGATATAGCTATGCTGGACAGAGTTCTGAAAATTCCCATCTGTCCAAATATCCTCCCCTTACAGTCACATTCAATGTATACTGACTGCTCTAAGTACCTGCACATAGATTACATACTTCAGAAGGGGATAAGGGAATGTCAGTGAAAATGACTCAAGTTGCCTCACGCCACAGCCTGAACAGTAGGACTAAAAGTAGCATCCAGAACAGCTGAGGGTGACAAGGGATAGAAGTGACGGATCCAATCACAACTCTGCTTTTTCATTCATCTTGGACTGAGAATGCTTCTCAGACAAGGACGCAATGAGTGTGGCTTCCCCTTCCTGTTCCTTGTGCTGGAAAATAAAATCTTGCCCAAAATTCTCGTGGTTCCCTTATTTCTCAGTCACTTTTAGTTAAACATAACAGTGCAAAAAAATGTTTCCAACGTAGTTCACAAAGGTCTTTGTCTTGCCACAAGAAATTCAACCTCTGTGCAATATTAAAAAATACATAGAATAAGAGGAGTGAACATAAAGCTCAAAGAGATCTTGGAAGATGTGAGTTTTGATGAAGGAAGAAGATGGCACTCGATCAAACACAGAGCATGCCTGAGCACACAAACAGGAGGAAATACATTGTCCCTTGCATATCCAATGATGATATTTGTGATGGTCCTTAGACCCAGACACAGTGTGCTCCACCGCCCCTGGGGAGAGCTCCATCTCCTGCTGAGATGAGCTGTGCTCTGCCTTCAGGTATTGTTGCAGCTCCTGACAGTCTTGACAAATCTGGTCCCCCAATTTTTCTCCTGTTTTCATTTTCCTACTCCTCAACTTTTGCTTCACTAATAAACTCATTAAGGGGACAGAGAGAGAAAAGGGAAGGATCCTACATGACAAATACTATCATTCTGTTTAATGTGTAGTAGGCAGGTACTCAAATACCACAGCTGTGAGCTTGTCGCAGCAACGCACTAGCTCAATAAGATGAGGTGGAAGGACTGCCTTTATCTCCTCTGTCCCTAAGTCTGTTTGGAAATAATGAAATACTGCAAAGCCAAGAAGAGGGGAGGAGAAGACGAGAGGAGAAGAAAGCTGCCTGTAAGAAAAGTCTCAGAGAGGAAAAGGGTGGCAAAAAAGGAAGATATACAAAAATAAAAAAGAGTGGAACAAATATTCACAAGATGAAGAAAGATGAACCGCAGAGGAATTTCTGAACTCCGAGTTGTGTCCACTGTGAAAAGCTGGAGATGCTTGAATGTTTCTCATGCATGGGGCTGCTGCCAGAGGATGGGACAGTTGCTGAGTTCAGCATTGAGCTGTTTCCCAAAGAGCAAGACCATTTCTCACAAAGATATTGCCAGAAATATTCTTGCTCAAAAATATAGACTGTTTCTACCAGAGTAATTCTGTCAGTGTACTATTTCAACCAGAGTAACTCTGTTAGCATTAGTATACTGGTAGTAACACTACTCTAGTATATTGCTACAGGAGCACATTACATTGAGAATGTACCTTTATAGTCACAACACCATGTGTTTCATCCAACCCTACAAAAATTATACACATACATAAGGCATATGTGCTGTGTCCAGCACTAATGACACCTCCGTCAAACCTAAACACTGTCCAAATGTCATACAGCTTAAGTCAAGTTGTCCCAGGGACAATAGTAACAGAAAGATCACTGTAAGTACAAGACAAGCAGAGCATTTGCTTTGTCTCCCCCACACTGAGGAGAAAAAATTACGGGACCAGATTATGACTCAGACAGCCTTATGCTATGGCAAGAAAAACAGACACTCGTTGCATCATCATTCCAGAATCACCATCATAGAATGCCCTGGGTTGGAAGGGACCTCCAAAGGTCATCTTGTCCAACCCCCAGAGCACATCTTCCTCTGCTTCCAGGATGGGTCAGCGATGCTTTTCCAGAACTAGAAGGTCCTTTTTTAAGCTGGCAGGTGTGATCAAGGGAGGAACATTCAGCTAGAAGACTTTCTGATGAATCAGTCACTGTCTTGTGCTGCTTCCGGGACAGCACACCATGGCCCTGTTTCCCTTGAGGCTGAAGAAGAACCTGCAACTGTGCCTCCTGTATTTAATACATGTTTCTCAATTACAGCTGTAAATATTAGCTTTCACAAAAGGGTCTTGGTTCCATATATAAAACATATATTTCCAACTTTTTTTTCTCCAAAGATTTTTTCTCCAAAACACGCATACTCTTATGCCTGTTCTATGCAACAAGGTGCCTTGTTTTCACTAAGTCACCAAGCCAAAAAGATAACAATGGCATTTAATTATAAGCCCCTTACTTTAAGACATGAACAGAAAGCAACATTAATTTTCAGGAAAATATTGTAACACATAGGAAATTGTAATACTTTCTGCATAGTCTTTTGAAAAAAAATATTTATATAATAGTTTTAAATATGAAAAAAAAAAAATCAACCACCTATAGCTAAATGTAATGATTTGAGAGCCTAAATCAAGATGCTAAATTTCATCACAGAACCACTTGCTGTCGTCAAGATAAAAGTCAATAAAGATCAGCATGTCTACATTAACCTCTGACAGTGTAATAATGTAGCATTTATGTTGGATAATAACTACATAAAAGAAAAGAGGAATAAGACTTATTTTTCTAAGTCACAGATATAAAATTGTACCATCATTTGTGCATTTCTCCATAGAGAATATGGGATAAAAATATAACACTGGGTGATTCCATATTTATAAACAATATTAATCAGAGGAAAAAAATGCAGTTTCCTTGTCACCAATCTAACTTTACTCATCAAAAGTTTGTAACATATAAGAAAATAATGCAAAAATTAATTATATTTTTAAAATACAGTAGCCTGTAAATGGATTTAATGACTTCTGCCGTATCAACCTCATTCATTTTAATATGGAACTCTATGATTAAAATCAAGAGTATGCTCAGAAAATCCTGGCAATATAGTTTCTTTTTAACTAGACAGCACAACTAAATGTTCCAATGAAAAATCTCAATTAAAAAATATTAATCAAATGTTTTTAATAAATCAGTTATGAATGATGAAGACAAAAAATAGCTTGTGCCTGCTCCTTATTTCTGATTCCAAACCAGAAAAACACCTAGTCAGCTTTAATTTAAAGACTTGACCCAGTCACTGCAGATTAGGTCCAGCATCATCTGTGTCTTAATTTAATTTTGGATTTGTATGTACATTTTTCTTAAATTAATTAGGAGGAGATTTTGAAAGGTCCTGATAAACATTAAGTAAGTAACTTCAGCTTTGAAAATCTCATGAATGATAAATACGATGAATATATGGATTTTACTGTTGTATAAAGATATAACAAATTAAAAATGATGTGTGTCTTTCAGGGTGGAGATTTTTCTAAGTATTCTTGATCTAATATCCAAATCGGTTAAGTCTGAAAAGGTATTAAATCCTTTTGAAAGCATATTCTTTTTCAATATTCAAAGCAGTTCAGTACTCCAGCTCTGATTTAACAACAGTTAAGAACATAAGTATATGACTGCAGAATTAAGTATGTGCATATTTTCGGGATTAGGGGTTTAATCTGTCATTTTTCCTCATCATCTGTTAAAGAGAGAATATATATATATTTCTAATTGGAAACCGCAATAACTGATAAAAGGTCTTCAATAAAGATACACTAGCAGAGGGAAGGTTTGTTTTTCTGGGGTTTTGTTTTAAGAAATGCAGAAAAAAAAAAGAAGAAATAAATTAGGTTTTTGATGAACTGAATTTCCCTGTCCTGCTTTCTGAGTAGGACATTTTTTCAGGAATCTTCAAAATGTTTCTCTTACCTATTAATCTGCTTTTTCTCTCACTTAGCCAGTCCCTCAGCTAGATGCTATACCATCCCTTACTCTCTTCTTCTTTCAACACCCTTTCTCCATTTGCTTTTCCAACACCCTGGTTGCTGTCCCTGACCTTTCCTGCCATGCTCTCACCACCATGCCCTCCTCACTGCATCCTGTCTCACAGCCACCCAAAATCTCTTCTCTCACAATGCTCCCTCCCCAATGGCTACCTTTAGGTTTCTGTTCTCACACCGTGATTTCAACATTTTTGAGGCCAGCAAGACTTTTACTCTTTCTTTCCAAGCTGATGTCTCCAAATACCCCTTTTACTCTTCCTTCTGCTCTTACATTTTTCTCTTCCTGTTCCTATTTCTTTAACTTTTTACGCTGAACTCAAGCAATTTTAATCTTCATTCACTTCTGACTGAAGGCCTTTCCCTTCTCACTTGTTTCAGCCTGTCTCAGCCTCCTGACCCAGACTTAATAATGAACTCTTCCTTCTGATCTTTTAATCTTCAAATTCCTCTTCTCTGAGAAGTAACTTTCTCACCTGCCATCCTGCCACACCTTTGCTGACATCCAGGCAATTACCCTCTCTAACTCTCCTTGCACTCTAACCCTCCACAGACTCTTCTGACACAGACAGACACATCTTTTCCATTTCCTCAGAAAGATTTCTGCTTTCATTACTTTCCTGCTGCCCTGTCCACTTTTTACTTCACACAGTGAATTGTGTACAACTATTTTGGTTACAATGCGGCTGCAGTGATAGGAAATTTAGCATGAAATGCAAAATTTACCGAAAAGCAGGATGAACAGTCTGGCATTTCACCCATGCTGATCTCCTTAGAGTCAACGTCCCCCTCCTGGACAAACAAGGACATCACTACATCTTATGACAGAATTACAGAATCCCAGCATTGAAGGGGTTGGAAAGGATCTCTGGAGATCTAGTTCAACCCCCCTGCTAAAGCAGGATTGCCTAGAGGACATTACACAGCAATGTATCCAGGAGGTTTTTGAAAGTCTTCGGAGAAAGACTCCACAACTTCTCTGGGCAGCCTATTCCAGGGCTCTGTCATCCGCACAGTAAGAAGTTTCTCCTCATATTTAGGTGGAGCTTCCTGTGTTCCAGTTCGTATCTGTTGCCCCTTGTCCTATCACTGTTCACTACTGAGACTGGCCCCATCCTCTTGACACTCACCCTTTAGATATTAATAAGCCCTGATAGTAACCCCTCTCAGTCTTCTCCTCTCCAGGATAAACAAACCCAGGTCTCTCAGCCTTTCCTCGTAAGAGACATGTTCCAATCCCCTAATCATCTTTCTAGCACGCTATTGGACTCTCTCCAATAGTTTCTTGTTTCTCTTGAACTCAGAACTAGACACAGTACACTAGAGCAGAGTAGAGAGGGAGAAATTCCCTTCACCTCCTGGTCACATTCTTCTTAATGTACCCCAGGATACCATTGGCTTTCTTGGCTACAAGAGCACATTGCTGATTCATGGTGAATTTGTCCATTAGAACTCCCAGGTCCTTCTCTGTGGAGCTGCTTTCCAGCAAGTTAGCCCCTAACCTGCACTGGTGCATGAGGTTATTCCTCCCCAGGGGCAGGACTATACACTTGTCTTTGTTGAACTTCATGAGGTTGCCTTTTGCCCAACTCTCCAGACCGTCCAGGTTTCACTGAATGGCAGCACAGCCTTCTGGTGTGTCAGCCACTCCTTCAAGCACTGTATCATCAGCAAATTCGCTGAGGGTACACTCTGTCCCTTCATCCCAGTCACTGATGAGTATGTTGAACAAGACTAGAACCAATTTTGTTTTAGAGTCCTTGCCCTTATTGGCCTAAATCTATCTCCTTTAGAAAAAACTGCTTGCCCGCTGTATTTAAAGTACACCTTTGTATGGCTCTGTCTATCTCCTCTCTTGACTTCGACTTTCTGGCATAGTGCCTGCTTGGCTGAGAAGAGTCTTAATGAACTAAAAACACTAAAGGGGAACACACAAGTGTAAATAAAGATAGGGAAGACAGGAGAATAAAAGCATTGCCTGGGCACTCTGGCACAAAAACAGGAAGGCAAAAGCCCAGTGGAAGCTAGCAAGGTACATTAAGGTCAAAAAGAAACAATTCTACAAGAATGCTATTTGAAAAAGGAAGGTCAGGAAAAATGTGAGTCCGCTGATGGATGGGGAAGAAGAAATCAACAGGCATCAAAGAAGAGGCTGAAGCACTCAGTGTCCTTTCTTACAAGCTTTTCTAGACAAAGCCTGCTCCAACGTCCCAGCAAGTGACCACCCCGTTCAAAAAACAGAGAGCCAGCCAACAGCAAAGTAGTAATAGGTTAGAAACTACTTAGAGAAACCAGGTATGTACAGATCCATCAGGCCAGGTTTCACCGAAGGATCTGACAGAGCTGACTGATGTGATTATGAAGCTGTTCTCAATCACCTGTGAAAAGTCAAGGTCATAGGGGAAGGTCTCTGATGACAAGGAAAGGGCTAACATTATTCCCATTGTTATGGAAGGACAAGCAAGGAAGGGGACCCAGGGAACAACCTGTAGGTCAGCCTCACCTAACCCCTGGAAAGTCCCTGGAGAATGTCCTCTTGTAACCCATCTCCAAAGACTAAAGAAGAACACTAGGAGGAGAAGCCAGTATGGATTTTTCAAAGGCAAATCATGCCTGACTCCACTCACTCTCTTCCATGAAGGAAGAGTCTGAAGGGAGAGTGGTAGAGGTAAAATATATTTAGTCTTCTGAAACTATCTCCCACAGCAGTCTCCTTTTTAAGCTAAGGAAATACAGGCATCACAGACAGATCAGCTGCAAATTGGCTGGACTGCCAGGCTCAAAATGTAGTGATCAATGGCTTGAGATGCCATTGGTAGCCAGTAACATGCTGGGCATACTGGGGACACATATGCTTGTCTGTCTTCACCCATGGTCTGTGCTGAGATAGAGACAATATTGGGAACCTCGTAGGTAATGCAAGGTTTCAGGGAGGGACGGGAATTGAACAGCACAGCCACCACATTCTCAGCTTCCCTACTGGCCGGTGCTTGGGAAGGCTGCTTCCTTAAACATAAGGGAAAAAAAAAAAAAAACAACATATTTTACACATTGTTTCAAATGAACTGTCTTGCTAAAGTTCATGGGGTTCTCACAGCTCTTTCAGAAACAGCCTGTTTTCTTCAGGTTTTGTGCTCATGAGCCAAGCTGGCAGATGCAGATCTTGTAAGTTCAGATGATGAAGCAAACCCCAAGAGACGCCAAGCTTCATTAGGTTTGAAATCATTAATGTTTCTATTACTTGTTTGATTAGGTGATTAAAATCTTCCACCACCAAGAAAGTTTCCAGTGATGCTAACTCCAAAAAAGATAATTCCTCTGAGATAGAAAGTTTATATTTGTTTTGTTTTGGGTTGTTTTGGTTTTGCAATCAAGATGAACTTGATTGCTCATTTTTTGTTAGCTACCATGCTTTCTTGGTTTAACCCTGTGAGTTTTTTCCCTATGGCTGTGTGTTCTTTTCTTTGCTTGTTTTTGCTCTTCATAGAAGATACAGTACATTTAATAGCTCTGTGAGGCATATGTATATTGCTGTTGATATGACTGTATTATCAACATTTGATGATAATGTATTCTCAGTATTTTGTTAGCAAAACATGCAACTGCTTTTAACTTGCAATAACTGCATAAACTCATTAAGAGACGCTTCTCATTATGCTACCATATTACTTTACAGGTTTCAAGTTCTTTAGTGGAATAAGTTTAATTGCTCCTCAATTTCAGGAAAGACAGTGCTTAACATCTTGCATTAGATTCCCGCCTCATGTTTTGCCACTTCACTTCTGTCTATAAAACCTTTCTTGTAGTTAAATTTCCTTTCTTGCAGATAAATTCTGTCATGTAGAATGGCAGAAATAAAAGTAAATATATTTAGTGGAGTGTAACATGAAGAACAAGGAAAATTAAACAAGAAGATGAATCATACACAGTACTTCTATACGGGCAATGTAAGACACTGAAAAAGGTCTTTTCTGTCTGACAGACTTCAGTTACATGGGAAATCTGCAAGAAACTTCCCTGGTGACCTGATTGCGTACCCCCACACACTACTCCCCATTTTCAGATAGATTAGATCTTTATAAGATTTCTGCCCATTATGCAGAAAGAGAAATACCAAAATTCATTATTTCAGTGTTGTGATGAAAATCTATGACAAAAGATTTATTTATGATTGTGTCAAAGCCAGGGCGATGTGCAAATCTGAATATGTCATCCATGTTCAGAGAGAAATCCCCAAAGCTCATCGAAAGTCATTCTATGCCTAAAATACATGTATGGCTTCACTAGCTAAGCAAAGAGTTACAGACTTTTTCCTAAAGATCTTATCTTCCTATTTGGTTAATCTCTGGAGTTTATGCAACTCCCTCAGCTGGGCAGCAGTGTTGCGTTTTTGTTGTGGTTTGTTTTTTTTAAGGAACGTATGTTAAACAAAGCCATAATAAAAGAGCATATCAAGTACTCAGAAACAAAGAGATTCCTCAACTAAGGTTATTTGAGCAAATGTAATTTTTATGTCCTTGTACAATGCTAGACAAGCTGCTCAAATCAGATTTTCCAGATATATTAAGTAATTGGTCATTTCTTATTGTCTGGATGCTTTTTTTCTCAATGTGATTCAATCAAGATGCAATAATTCACAGCAGTGGATGCTGTTTATTGAATAAATGAAGTTCTACTTAAAAAATCCAGTTATCCTAATCCATTATTTTCCTAACATCCAAGATTTCACCCAAATGTGAAGTCTAATTAACACCAAAAAAAAAGTATTTAGCAGTTTTCAGGCTAATCTTGTCCATGTGTAAATTTTAGACCTCTTTGAAAACAGTAAAGTTACTGGTTATTTTCCTGCAGTGGGAAATCTCTGAACACAAAAGTTATAAGAACAAGATTACTGTAAGAACATAATGTCCCTAATGTCTACTCTCTTTTTCTGTTTTTCTGTAGTATAAACTGCATATTAAGTTTTAAAATCCATTGGTAAGACACAGTTAAGCAAATAATAAATAGTGGGGTCAATCAGAGAGAAATGGGTGATTCTGAGAGTAGGCTCAAGTGCAGAAATAGTGACCAAGGAGGCCCAGTGCCATGGGAAGTCTCTCCAAGCCATGTGCATGAGAGTCTATCAACATGACAGTCAGTGTGTATGACAAGCTCTTTTGTGGGAATATTACCTTACTATTTAAAAGCATAGAAAGAAATACCTACAAGTAAGTTAGAGAACTTAACTAGATATAGGAAATGAAACATTGTCTTATTTAAAAATGTGAGTTATGAGGGGAAAAAAAATAAGAAGGCTGTTGCAATATTTGTGGTCTGAAAGATTTTAGTGTCAGCACTGAATATTCTAAAGCTATGGACCTTTTCAAGAAGGAAACAATAAGGATACACTTCAAAACTTAAATAGAGGGACTAATACCTCTGGGTCCTGACAGACCCCACCAGTCTACATCAAAATCAAGAATTTATAAAAATATCTTATATAGTTACTGATTTCAAAAGAAAGATGACATACCATTTAAATTTCAAAATATTATATAGAAGCTAATTCTAATGAGAGAATATTTTCCATGTGAGAGATTAGAACATAACAGGTAAATTCGATAGTTTCGAAATTAATACAAAAGTTTCCTCTTGCTGTTCAGTCTCATTAAAATCCTTTAACAGCTCTATAAATTAAAAAATCATTGCAGTGCATTCTTATGAAACACATACTTTTGTAAAAATAGCATTAGAATCCTATTTTGTATACAGAGAAAGGAAATAAATTAACTCTTGGGTAATATCCCTGAGACATAAGCAGTATGAATGGTGCTGAAGCATAATTAGGTTTGCATAAACTCTCGCCTCCAAACACCCATACACTATGCTATTTAGGGCTAGCTTTGAAAACCATAATTAAACAGTCAGAGAACCCCCGGAAAAGTAACAAAACAACCAGTCACGTAAAAGTCACAGAAAACAAACAAACAAGCCCCCAGTTAATTGTTCAGGTTTCTTAATGAATTCTGATAATTCCAATAAGTCAGAGAAACCAAGAAGGACCTGAGTCACCAGCTCCATTCCTTTCAAACTTTTAACAACTATATTAAGCTTCTAAAAAAGAAATCACCACCAAGGAGTTGCTCAGCCTGTTGAAATACATTTTTCTATGCGTTCCTTGTCAGCTAAATCTATAGCTAATAATTCCTCTCTGCTGCTTACTGAAACTTACTGATCCTTACTGAAACACAAGGAGAAATACCATTCCCAAAGCTCCTGCTAACCCCCTTTACCAGCCCTGGAAGGATTTTCAGGGGCCAGGAGTTTACAGTGGGGCTACAGCGCAGCTTCCATACAGCAAGTCACACTCTCCTGCCTCATCGTCTCTCACAGCCATGGCTGTCGCAGGGCTGGTAGAGCTGCCAGGTTTGCAGAGAACTGATGAACTCCAGTTTGCTCAGAGCTGACGGCATCTCTGCAGCGCACAGCAGCAGCAAGCTGGAGAAGGCCGCTAGGCCTGTGATGCCCACTGTTGCAGGCTAAGCAGCAAGCCTTATTGAAAGGACGGACAGGAGGCCACCTCTCCTTCAATATATTCATCCATCTCCAACTGTTCCCATCGTGCCACTCATGCAGTGTGAAGCAGGTGGAAATTATTCACGGTTCCCTGCTGGGGATTCCCTTGGCAAATGTACCGCGGATTAGCCAGCTCATGAGTTGTCTTCCCTGCAGTTCGCGGGGCCGAGGAGCACAGCCAGCGGACACCGCCAAAATACGCCTGGTGTCAGCTGACAGCTCTTGAGGGAGGCTTTCTAATTGCCATAAATTAGCTGCTATTACCTGGTGTACAGGGGAGAATCAAGGAACTTTGACTTGATGGCTCCCATTTTGCCCTCGCCTGGACACTGAAAAGGACATCTTAACTTTGCCAGGCATCCTCCAACAGCTGGCTAAGGGACCAAGGAGCGGAGCCCCTTTTTCCCCCCGAATACAGCAAGTCAGGCCAGGGGGACAGGGTGAGGGAGGGCACAAAACCATGATCGCAGACCTGCTCTGAATCATCTTGCTGCTGTGGCATTGATAGACATTGCATCGCTGCCAATCTGAATTCAATCCACATTTTCTGTTTGAATGCAGGGCCACATGACTAAATTCTACCCTTTGTCTCACACCCGTGCAACTGAAATGAAATAAAAGGCCAATTTCAGTCTCAAAATACACAAACACTGACTGAGGTACAGTTCCTATTTCCACCCAGGCTCAACTCGATTAGCACTGGAGCTGTGTAAGTATAATCCAGCACAGCATCAGAAACTGCTTTTACATGCTCTGCATAATTTGAAGGCAAACATGTCTCAGTGGCTTTGAGAAATGTAGGCAATCAAGTCCACCACAATGGCACAGGCTTGGCTGCAGCTGCTGCAAGTCTATGGAAAATCATTGTTTCTACAACTCTAACATGTAGGGTTCTATGAGACCAATATTTGCATGTTCTTATGGCTTACTCTTTACATAGAGATACCTGGTTTTCACAGAGAGAATAATCTAGGAGCTCTTGTTGATTTTAAGCACTGATTAGTGCTTCTGGAAAAACTCTAGTGGGTAGTGGGTTTTGCTCTAGATAGTCAGACCATCAGCTCCTTTCCCCTGTTTGTAGAAATATTTCTCCAGGAATCATTTAAACAAATAAACAAACAAACAAAAACCTAAACCAAAATCAATGAAACAAGCAAAAAACCCAAACAAAAAAACACCACAAACCCAAGCAGGAAATACTAACTGAAAGACAATTTGGGGATTATATTTGCATGATGTACAGGTGTCGCAGTTTAGGGTCAGGGCAGCCCCTGGAGATTTTTGTTGTGTGCTCCTCTAGTGGTTCACCAACCTACCAATACCCATCCCAAGAAAAAAATCAAAACCAAACAAGAAAAAGCATTAAGTTTTCCTATCTCCTTGACTGTTTTAATAAAAAAAAAAAGTGGTTACTCACAGAAGACGTACCAGAGCAGCTTCAGGTACCTTTCCACAGTAGAAAAGAGGTATTTTCCAACCTACTTCTTTTAGCTACCTGCAATCACAGAACTAACTTTGATACTTCAGGCTTGAGACCCACCAAATTTTAGAAGTGGAACATGAACACAGGAGACACCTTTTAAGTTCTTAGTCTTTCCTAGATGGAGACTCAATGGTTTCCCATGAAAAGCCTTCTGGAGGTGAAGGTATTCTGGTCTCTTGTTACATGAGCAATCAAAAGGGGCTAGGGACATGCTTTCAAAATTTTTATAGAAATATATAATTATGGCATATAGCTAGTATCGGTATCTTGTAACCTTTCATTGGGTAATTCTGCAGGCATGGTATTGTGACTTTAAATAGCATAGACCTATCTATTACTATAATATAGAGTACTAATAAGTAATTCCTATGACAGCAGAGCCTATGTATTTGGGAAACAAATGTGAAAGAGGTGAAAAACTTCACTTTCCTAAATTAATTCTGATTTTGAGATTTTGATACTGAAGTTTTTAATAATTATACTTGAATAATACTAGGATTTTCGTACCTAGTACACTGCTTTAGGGTAGGTTTATCAAGTGTCTAATGAAGCAGTATGTTCATCTCTTTTGTCTTCTGGGTGAGGACTCTTTTATTACAGTGTAGTATCTTTTTGTTTTAATGCTGCTCTGCAGTGGATTGCCAGCTCATTAATTTTTCTGCTATAACACCCAAATCCCTTCGCTGATCAGTGTGCTGGATGATTGATTCCCTGCTCCCAGACTAATTTTTTACATTGGACTGCATTTACCATCTGGTAGATAAATCACCCAAAACACTCAAATTCGGAGTCTGGTTCCAGTGATCCTCTTTGTTTGCTCAGCCAGCAGCACAAATATCACTTGCAAATGTGGAGATTGTGTTCCCTCACCTGGATAACTCTTCTATAATACAGACAGAGGTTTTAATAAAGAGCATCGAGATAATGATAAACCTCTTCTCACTTAAAAAAAATAATATAATAAAAAATTAGGCAGCTCTTCTTTGTGTTTTCTAACCAAAATATTTTTTCATTCCTACCACAGACACTTGTTTCTGACATGAAAAAGAGTATTTCTTACACCTTAGAACCAATTTTGCACATTTCAAACAGATATAACTATTTTTGCAGACACTTTTTAGGTGTAAACATCCATGCAGGCAAAGAAAAGGACATCCTTTGCAGTTAAATAGAAAAGAAACACAATGCAATCAATTGCCTTCCCAAGCCATTTTTTATATGAAAAAAAAAAATTAAAAAAATTACTATAACCTCAACAGGACCCTGCCTGTTTTATTTTCACTTTTATAGCCTTGAAATGATACTTCCATAAAATTCTACTTCCAGTCAAGACAGGGAAAAGGAATTCTGCCTCACAGAATTGTCCAAGTAAACTTCTGTGAGAGGTGGAGGATGAAGGAAAAACTGCTGCAGGGCCAGGGTACTTTAGTGAAGTAACAGCTCATCTGCCCACCACTGCACATAGTGGCACCATTCAGGGGCCAGGTCTCTTTCTTTACCCTTTCTAAGGATTTTCTGCTGCTCTTCTCTGACCTGGAGAACCTATTCAGCACAGCACACTGAACTCTGCCTCTCCCAGAGGGTTCAGATAAAGGCAACACACAATCGGAGTCAATACTAATTAGCAAAATGTAAACATTTAATTAGATCAGTGCTTCCCTGCGTTTTAACGCAACAAAATACTATCCAGACACATTTTTTTATGACACTTCTTGGTTTTTTTGAAAACACTGAGCTGTCTCCATCAAACAGCTAAAGACTTTATATCTTGGTCTCGTGTTTTGTGGATAATCTTAAGGACTAAAACTTACGTTTGTAGAAGCACTCACTCATTCTGAATGCCTAGATTACTTTGGACATTTTCTGTTTGTGCACTGACACATTTACCTGGTCCATAGCTTAAGCTTTTGTGCTGTTTTTGTTATGATTCTCATTTGATTTAAAATATTAGAGGGAATTTAGCAAATGCTGACCCAATCACTCCTTGACACATGTAGTCACATGTGAAACTGCATGTGAATAGGAGAGCAAGTAAAACTCTTGAGAGGTACAACAAACTCTTCTGTATGCTTCCAGTTTAAGCAACAGAGCACACCATCCCTTGCCGCTGAAATATGCCTGTTTATAGGTTTCCTGTAGTCACACACAAGTAGATGTGACAGCGTGATTTCACTCGGGGCTGTGTGTTCCTTCTTCCATCATCATATGCAGTGCTCATGTGAGTTAGTGAGTGAGACTTGTTAAAACCAGAAATTTTTGGTCAGTAGTAAGTAAACACTGAAATGTGTCAAACTCCTACAGGAGGGTAAAAATGTGCCAGCCTGAGAAAGAATCAGGGCTGGATCTGGGGTGAAGCAATTGGAGCTCCTAAAGTTGAGCGTTTCATGTTCATCTCCAAAACATGATGGTGATCAAGGGCAGATTAACCAGAATTTGCACAGATCCACCTCCCTGGCTTGCCCAGCTGCTCCCATTCACCCCATCTGCTTCCACATTGATGCCCTGAGATTGGTGTGAGGCAGAGGAGATGCCTCAAGGCCTTTCCTTGAGGAACCTGGCTGTGACCTGCCAGCAAGCCAGGCAGCTGGAATGAGACTGCCTGTGGAGACCTTCTGGCCAGTCAGAGGCAGACTTCAGGAGGTTCTCACCTCCAGATCAGACCTGAAAAGAACCATTTATGTTCTGAAAATCCTTTTTTTCTGTTTGTCAAGAACACTGTACCCGTCTTCTTCCTCAGCTGCACCCCATGGGATGCTCTGTAAATCTTACCTATTGAAGACATACAGAAACAGAGCAAGGTCTCAGCTTGGTAGAAATGTAGCCAGCAGCTACTGAGAGAAGCCAGCTCGCTTCAGAAAAAAATTACTGACATTTCTGTCTTGTTCCTGATTTTCTTCTCTTTCATTTTTACATGTTTTCCTGCTGGTCTTAATTAACACTATTTTTGAAGCATGGATGAGGATCCTGCCAGCTTCAACACGGTTATATAATGTGATTCAAGTATGTAATTGCAACTAAATTTATTTTGATATTATTAAGTCAAAAGAGAGGTATTACAAGGATTTAATTTTATTTTGAACCAGGTCCTTTAAACACTGTTGCTGTAACATATAATCTATTATCAGAAAAGTCCTGTCTTTTCACTCCTTAGAAATTGTCTACTGTAATGAGAATTTAAATTACCCTGAAACAAATCCTGATTCGCTAGTCAAACACCACCTCCTCACAAACCGCACTGTGACCAGTGAAGCGGTCTTAGAGCAACTTAAACAAACTGATCATTGATACCAATCTAACATTAAACTGCCCATTTAAACAGAGAAATTCACATCAGCAATAGATATGCAAATGCATGTAGAGCCTGGTCTGTCTCCCAGCTCCCAGCCAGCCAGGTCTGGGCACATGACCAGGTCACCAAGAACAGAAGTCTTCTAGGTACTTTTCTAGCAAAGACCTTTGCTGTCATCATGCTCCCCACTCCAATAAAGATAAAAATTCCCTGGCAAGAATCTTTAAGAGAAAAAAATGACCTGATATTTTTTCTTTATAAAAATAAACAAATAAACAAACAAATAAACAAACAGAAGAACATATGACCCGTAAATCCCAAATATTTAAACAACTAATGGTATTCACCTAAATATACTTGAATAGTTTCATCTGAAAGAGACCTTCAAGATCAGCAAGTCCAACCTTATTCCTACCTCTATCAAAACCACTAAACCATGTCCCTAAGCATAACATCTACCCAGCTCTTAAACACTTCCAAAGATTCCACCACCTCCCTGGGCAGGCTATTCCAATGCCTGACAACACTTTCAGTAAATAAATTCTTCCTAATATTCATCCAGAACCTCCCCTGGTTCAACTCCAGGCCATTTCCTCTTGTTCTATTGCTTGTCACTAGGGAGAAAAGACCAAGTGCTGCCTCACTACAACTTCCCTTCAGGTAGTTGTACAGAGCAACTCAGCCTTCTTTTCTCAAGATTAAACAGCCCCAGGTCCTTCAGCCTTTCCTCATAAGAGACATGCTCCAAACCGTTTACTAGCTTGGTAGCAGCCTCTGTACCCTCTCCAGCACCTCAACATCCTTCTTGTAGAGAGGGGCCCAAAACTGGACACAGTATTCGAGGTGTGGCCTCACCAAAGCCAGTACAGAGGAACGATCACCTCCCTGCTCCTGCTGACTACATTGTTCCTGATAGAAATATGAAATAATTTTACTCTCAGATCCCCTTGCAGCCATCCCTGAACTAAAACAGAACTAAAAATACACTGTAGCTCTTCATCAAAACAAAGGTACAGATCTAAGGTTCTCCAGGAAACTCTCATTTCAGCAGATCACAATTCTGATCGCTGAATGCACTCCTAACCAGATTTTGTCTGTATCTCCTTATCTGTTTCTAGAAGAAGTGTATCACACAAAGAAGAACCATTTTGCTAAGAAATGATTTTGTTAAACAAAATTTACTATGGATTGGTTTGGTGAGACAAGCCCTCCTCTACACACTGAGGAGCTCCACAGAATACAACTCCACCCTCTCAGATTTTTAATCTTTTTCTTCCTGTATTTCTAAATTGTTAGAATTTCAAGATGAACTAAGAATAAACTACAGCAATTAGAGATGACTATTTAGCTTACAGCACATTATTTAATTATAATTTTCTTATCATCTAAAGCTGTCCTTGGGATAGGAGAACTTTTTAAAGAATAATTTATGAAGAACGTCCTTGGTCATCAGCTCTATTGAATATTATAGACTGCTTAGAAAAAGACAGGCTTTTACCTCAAAAATGCCAATATGTCCTTTACCTCCACTTCCATTCTACGGCATCTGTAGGGACTTATCAAGGAGGAATAGCAGTAGTCTAGAGTCAGAAGAATAGATTCTTTTTCAGCATCCCTGGTGCTCAGCATTTTTTCTTCCCCGAATGTTACAGCTACTGTTATTCTGGGAACTACTGCCACTACCTGCTTTGTGCATACTCACTGAAGTCTGACCATAGGCTGGAAAAGTCACAAGCACTTTCAGTTGACAGATCAATGGTAGAATGCGATAATCTCTTCATAGGAAAAGGGTAAATTGAGCCTCCTGTCGATATCTGTGGGATTCTCTGCCTTCGTACTTCTCTACTCAAAGACCCTGACCACAGCTTCTTTTTTTTTCGAGTCCAAGTAAATATTAACTCTCCTCTTTATCCAGTCTACTGTCAACT